>CAJHNH020001225.1:220521-245521 GCA_905116865.2 Candidula unifasciata | reverse complement strand
TATCATTATTAATAATATTATTGAGCAGTCAAACAAGAGAGAGTTGCTGTGGTGTCGCGGCTAGACGCTGGCTTGCTGACTCAAGGGTCTTGGGTTCAGCTTCGCATCAAGCTGGATAGTTTTCCAGAATGGCTTTCACTCCCAGATCGACCCAGCTTTAAATGGATACAGGGTAAAGTTCTGGGGTATAAAGGCAGCCGACGTGATGCTGACCATATTACCTGCCGAGTGCATATTCTTCTTCTTCAGCATTCCGAGCAGTGTTGCCACTTTGGATTTTTACCTCCAGATTTAGATGTTTTCCCTTGCATTTAGATGCCGTTTTTGACGTTTAGATGGTAGAGGTTTCTCTTTATGTTTTTTATTTGGAGTGACTTTATCAAATCTAACCTAAGAAACAGGATGAAATCTGACCTCTTAAATGCTATCTTGACAACACAATTTTGCCTGATAAGAGTAGGAAAAGGCTGTTCCACTTATCAGCTCCCTAATTGGGTATTTAAAGAAATTTGAACAGCTAAAGCATACCAGAGTCATTTTGGATCTGAAGCTTCAACTTCAGTAAAGGTGAGAACATGATTCTATAGGGTAGTCATATCAATTTGTGACTCTTTCCATTTGGATGTTTTTTCTAGATGTTTTCCACGCAAATTAAGATGTTTTTAGATATTTTTTGAGTCTGTTTTGGATGTTTTTTGTCAAAGAAAAGTGACAACACTGATTCCGAGCCCTTGAGGTTCATTGCTGTAGATATCTACCGCCTCCATTGATATCTCTGATTGGCCTTCTTTTTCCAGTTGGTGACACCAAGTGTTTGCAGGTGTGTCCAGACATGTTATCTCTCCATCGTCTTTTTGATCTGGTTCGTGGTCTAAGACCATTCATCTCCCTCGTGTATACAGTTTTTACTTCTCTGTCATCTGACATTATTTCACTATACCCCAACCAATTCAGTCTTTTAGCTCTCATGATGCCAGTTATCAGTGGTGATTTAAAAAGACTACGAATTTCGTTGTTGCTTCTCACTCTCCATTCCCCGCTGTTTGCATCTTTGATGGGTCCAAAGATTCGTCGCAAGACTCTTGTTTTCGAAAACCTGTAATAAGGCTTCATATGCCGAGTGCATACTTGTAATTTTGTTTTTAAACCGAGAGATTTAGAACTATATATCGAATGTTAAGAGCATCCGAAAACAGACGCCGACGAAAATTAGTGAACATTGTATGGGATGATCCCTGTGTTGGTTTCATGATCCTGTTGGGGGGGGGGGGGGACAAGAATAGACTCATTGCCTTCCTAACTAGCATGTCGTAGGAGGCGATTAATTTGGGAGCTTCTTTCGAAATGAGAGCGCCTCTGTCTAAGAGGCAAAGGAACCAACAATATGCATACAAATAAGTCAGATCAGTTAAATGGATGTGCGTGAAACACTCCGATTCTGAAACAAGACTAACGCTTTGAGGTGGACGAACAACCAAAACTTTCTGCCACGGTTTACAGCTTGGGAACGCGAAGAAGAAGACGATATAGGAGAATTCAAGAAAAGAAACGAAATTAGAGAAGTTCTGGGAGAACGCTTGAGCCATCACCTTTGAGACAAAGAAGATTGCACCTCACCAGGAGAAAGTACATTATAATAAACTACAAACATTCATTAACTGGTGCATCCACAGAATATAGGGAATTGAATGGTATGATAGAATCACTAATGTGGAGCATTAGGAGAGAACAAAAAACAGGTTCCAATGGGCCAAGAGGTGCAGAAAAGACGCTGGTGTTGGATAGTACACACGTTGAGAAAATCTGAGAACAATGTAACTAGAATTCTTGCCCTGGATTGCACATTAGCATAGAGATACAGGAAGACCAAAAGACACACGAAGAAAGGAGCTAAGGCGTGAAATTAAAAAGATGGGGAGGACTTGTGGAGAGCTGCATGCGATAGCGAAGGATAGAACGACTGGCATGTGTATCTGAGGGCCTATGCTCCATTGAAGGCAAGAAAGGTAGAAGAAGAAGACCAGGAGAAACAGAAGACCAGAAGAAACAAATAATCACAAAACAAGCACTGAAATGGGAAATAAATGGACTGAAGAAACGAGCCCGTCCAAGATAAATCCGAACTCGAGTGTTATTGAGGTTCTACAGTTGCTGGACCGGATTCATCCATGACATGAAAGTGATGCATATGATAGATATAAATGTAGGTCTGCGATAGGAGAGGCTGATGATAATGATGATCTTTGAAGGGAGAAAATGGTTAATTAGTTATCTGGCAGTATTACAGCAGTTGACTTAGTTAGTTAGTAAATTAATCAATAATTCATTCAATGAGTTAGCTAGTTAGTTAATTAGTTAGTTAGTTAGTTAGTTAGTTAGTTAGTTAGTTAGTTAGTTAGTTAGTTAGTTAGTTAGTTAGTTAGTTAGTTAGTTAGTTAGTTAGTTAGTTAGTTAGTTAGTTAGTTAGTTAGTTAGTTAGTTAGTTAGTTAGTTAGTTAGTTAGTTAGTTTAGTTAGTTTAGTTAGTCAGTCAGTCAGTCAGTCAGTCAGTCAGTCAGTCAGTCAGTCAGTTAGTTAGTTAGTTAGTTAGTTTAGTTAGTTTAGTCAGTCAGTCAGTCAGTCAGTCAGTCAGTCAGTCAGTCAGTCAGTCAGTCAGTCAGTCTGTCAGTCAGTTAGTTAGTTAGTTTAGTTAGTTAGTTTAGTTAGCTAGTTAGTTAATTATTTAGTTAGTTAATTATTTAGTTAGTTAGTTAGTTAATTAGTTAATTAGTTAATTAGTTAATTAGTTAGTTAGTTAGTTAGTTAGTTAGTTAGTTAGTTAGTTAGTTAGTTAGTTAGTTAGTTAGTTAGTTAGTTAGTTAGTTAGTTAGTTTAGTTAGTTAGTTAGTTAGTTAGTTAATTAGTTAGTTAGTTAGTTAGTTTAGTTAGTTAGTTAGTTAGTTAGTTAGTTAGTTAGTTAGTTAGTAGTTAGTTTAGTTTAGTTAGTTAGTTAGTTAGTTAGTTAGTTAGTTAGTTAGTTAGTTAGTTAGTTAGTTAGTTAGTTAGTTAGTTAGTTTAGTTAGTTAGTTAGTTAGTTAGTTAGTTAGTTAGTTAGTTTAGTTAGTTTAGTTAGTTTAGTTTAGTTAGTTAGTTAGAGTTAGTTAGTTAGTTAGTTAGTTAGTTAGTTAGTTAGTTAGTTAGTTAGTTAGTTAGTTAGTTAGTTAGTTAGTTAGTTAGTTAGTTAGTTAGTTACTTTAGTTTAGTTAGTTAGTTAGTTAGTTAGTTAGTTAGTTAGTTAGTTAGTTAGTTAGTTAGTTAGTTAGTTAGTTAGTTAGTTAGTTAGTTAGTTAGTTAGTTAGTTAGTTAGCCAAGTATGGAGAAACAATGTCAGGGTTTTTCTTGCCTGACAGTTTTATTCTCCTAGTTAGTGGTTTCAGAAGGGCAAAACTTTCCTGGTTATGTAAGAGTTATCATACCTCTAATTTCCCCTAAGCCGACTGGCTTAGTAATCTTATCAGGTGTTACCCAGTCTCTTGTCTGGGACCTGGTAATAAGTTTTAGGCTTAGTGAACTGTAAATCTAATTCTTTGTTTCCTTGTTGAACAACGAAATTATTTAAAAAACTAAATTCTGAAATCACTGAGGTGTTTTCGCCACAAGGACATCTGTTGCCGTCCCATTTTGTGATTCGATTGTTGTGTGTGTGTTATTTTGAAGCACCACTCTGGCTGTTGTCGGGGACCCTAATATAACCTAACGGTTGAACAGGGTTTCTGTGACTTGGACCGCAGGATTCTCATCCGATTGGTGGCACTTTTGTCACCAGGTGCTTATCTCTAGTTGTGCGGTCCTGTTGGGCTTCAGCTTCATTCATTCGACACAATTATAGAACGGAATAGAGACATGTAATAGCACAATCAGGTTAGTTGCGTATCCTTTACAGGACGTTGCAGAACCAACCCCAACAGCTCCTGGCTGTTGTGTAGTTTTTCTAGGCAAATTTGCGTCCAGTTGTTTGCCATTATTCTGAACGGTCGGCTTTCTTGATCTCACTGTCGAAAGCAAAGCAAGGCATAATGGCACAATAGGACAATGAATTATTGAGTGAATACACAAAGTGACTGGAACAAAAGATGCGAATAATTTATGTGGTTTTAAAAAGCTTTCTTCGACTGTTCAAGACTCGCATTCTCCCATTTTTCCTTTATTCATTAAATCAGGATTAATTTCTTGGTGAAAATTCCGCACGGCGTCACCGCTTAAACCCTGCAATGCTGAACTATAGGGGCTAGACATGCTTGTTTATAAGTAATACAGACAGATGGGGCGGAACCTAGGTCTTATACCCCTTGAGCCCAAAGACCCCCCCCCCTCCCACCTCCCCCACCTTTCTTTGCCTCTAGAGAACTTAGAAAAGTCCCACCCCCACCTCCCACCCTTCCCCCCCCATACGTACTAAAGTATATTATAGCAATCGTATGATTAATTTATATCATAACCATCGCGTTATTATTGTCAGTATTATTATGATTTAATTTAGACAGAGCCTTGTCTTTCTAATTTGTATTTACTTATTTGTTAATAACTGTTTTGTGTTTTGGAATACAACTGTTCTTGTTCTTCTTCTTATCCTTCGCTTTCCGCATTCGCCCTTAAGCGAAGGGTTGTTCCTTTATTTTGTGGTTTACAGCTAGGCTGCAATATCTGCGTCTTTCAGTTTAGAATATCTGATTTCAGTAAATCATTAATTATTCGCCTTTTACAACATGCTTGAAATATCAAAGTGGGTAGTTTCTTTTTCCTTCCTCGTAATACAGGGTCCCTGTTCCGTGTTCCATATTGTAAAATGTAAGCATTGTAAATCCCAACACAACGTGTCAGCCGAATTTTAAAATAAAAAATATGAAAGAAGAAGAAGAAGAAGAAGAAGAAGAAGAAGAAGAAGAAGAAGAAGAAGAAGAAGAAGAAGAAGAAGAAGAAGAAGAAGAAGAAGAAGAAGAAGAAGAAGTAAAAGAAGAAGAAGAGGAAGAAGAAGAAGAAGAAAAAGAAGAGAGAAGAAGAAGAAGAAGAAGAAGAAGAAGAAGAAGAAGAAGAAGAAAGAAGAAGAAGAAGAAGAAGAAGAAGAAGAAGAAGAAGAAGAGAAGAAGAAGAATAAGAAGAAAGAAGAAAAAAAAAGAAGAAGAAGAAGAAGAAGAAGAGAAGAAGAAAGAAGAAGAAGAAGAAGAAGAAGAAGAAGAAGAAGAAGAAGAAGAATAAGAAGAAGAAGAAGAAGAAGAAGAAGAAGAAGAAGAAGAAGAAGAAGAAGAAGAAAGAAGAAGAAGAAGAAGAAAAGAAGAAGAAGAGAAGAAGAAGAAGAAAAAAAGAAAAAAGAAGAAAGAAGAAGAAGAAGAAGAAGAAGAAGAAGAAGAAGAAGAAGAAGAAGAAGAAGAAGAAGAAGAAGAAGAAGAAGAAGAAGAAGAAGAAGAAGAAGAAGAAGAAGAAGAAAGAAAAAGAAAAAGAAGAAAAAGAAGAAGAAGAAGAAGAAAACATTGACGCCCACCCCTCACTGTTTCTTTGCGTCAGCGCCCCTGATCAGAGTCATTCCTGACTTTAAGTATCAGCAACGCGACGGGGTCTAAGTGTCGCAACCAGTCCAGTATTACGAGAACTAACACAGGCACTGTTTCTGTTCTGCCGTAATAAATTAGTTCTGTGCCACAGCTAGGTTTGACGCGAGTCCTCCAGGAGACGGCCGTGGTTTGACGCAGTGTCCACAAGATCCCTTACTGTCTTTGAAAAGCGGGTTTTCTCGGCAGCAGAACTTTTTCATAAAAATGACAACAAATGTAAAGGCGTTGTCACAGTGTTCTTTTGACAGCATGAGCTAGTAGTGGTGATTTCAGAGAGTACACTTATTTTATCAGTATTAGGTAAGTGTTGTGTAATTACAATGACATCAGCAAATGGAAAAGGTACTAAAGAAGTTAAATTTAGCTAATAGTACTTTAATGAATGTTGTCAACAGTTGAATACTGACGATTTAATATGTTCATTATTATATTCTTTCTAAACATGTTATCGCCATCGTCGTCATCATCACGTGCTATGCTGATAAGCCCAGACGGTTACACTTTGCTAGAATCACTAATCAGGTCAGTGTTCTAGCCTTGCCCCATACATATGGCCAAGCCATCCAGGTATTTATGTGTCTGCTTTCTCCTTGCTTTTTGCCCGTAACACACAAACGAGTGACACCAAACCCTCTACAAGTGGTGAACGACTACGATATGTAGCACCAGAAAGGATTCATGATGTTATCATGGAAGGTTTCCCTTCCAGACAATAATCTCCTAAAATCTCCTTCCTCCTCCTATTTCTAAATGATGTGTTACAATTTTTTATACAAAATTACAGTAAATACTAGGATTTTATATCTTTTTTTTTAATACTATGTGTTTCTTCTTCTTCTTCTTTTTCTTCTTCTTCTTCATCTTCTTCTTCTTCTTCTTCTTCTTCTTCTTCTTCTTCTTCTTCTTCTTCTTCTTCTTCTTCTTCTTCTTCTTCTTCTTTTTCTTCTTCTTCTTCTTCTTCTTCTTCTTCTTCTTCTTCTTCTTCTTCTTCTTCTTCTTCTTCTTCTTCTTCTTCTTCTTCTTCTTCTTCTTCTTCTTCTTCTTCTTCTTTGTTCACCAGCTTTAAGCCCCTGGCTTTGCGCCAGGGCCTGAGTTTTGCGCGTACACCCGTTTTACTGACTTATTTGTGTGCATTTGGTTGTTCATTGCCACTCGGGCAGATGCACTTAGACTTCGAAGGAAGTCCCCAGTTAGTCGACTCTTACGACATGTTTTTGTTTGTTTGTTTGTTACTACATTACAGTGTACTACTGTAAAAAGTAAACGTTAAGGACTCTTTTCCATGCCTTTCAGGCCTAGTGGGTATATAGGGCTAGACCTATATTTTATATTTATGAAAATACACTTTTAAAATCTGAGTTTTGTTGGGTTCTGCAGCAGATTAATTTAGTTTCCGTTTTTTTTCAAGGGAAAAACTTGCCTCTGAAATCGAACGATTTATAATTTGTTTCGGAACGGATTGTGTTCGAATTTCAAGGCGGCACTGTATTTTAGTATTCTCTATGGTATTCACGCAAGTGTATTCCCTGTTTCTACGTCTTTCCTTTGTCTTCCAGAAATGCCTAACAACTGTGTATTTCAAAATGGGCGGATACAAAGAAACCCTTGGAGATGGGTCAGGGTGGGTTGAACCCCCTTCCAAATTTTCTTAAGTGCCTGTGAGGGGGTGGGGGTGGTGGTGTCGGGGGGGGGGGGGCGAAGCCTGGTATAAATGCTTAAGAAATGATTATATGCAAAATTTCAAATAGATGTATTTTAAATACTATGAATTGTATAAATCAATACTTAAAAAGAGAACTTCCATACATGGTGTGGGGTGAGACAAAAGGGCAGCTGAGCTTCATTTAGGGGCGGGTGGCTCTAGGCGAATAACCCCCGGATTCCGGTGCCCCTGGGATATGTATATGTGTTGTTTCAGTAGCCTGAATAGTGTCTCAGTCTAGAGCAGTACTTTGAAAATATCTTAATTGCGTCTTCTTCTTTGGAGTTTACTTGTATCATTTGAAATGAACAGATATCTTAACTGCGTCTTCCTCTTCTTCTTCTTCTTCTTATTATTATTATTATTATTATTATTATTATTATTATTATTATTCGTCTTCTTCTTCTTCTTCTTCTTCTTCTTCTTCTCCTTCTTCTCCTTCTTCTTCTTCTTCTTCTCCTTCTTCTTCTTCTTCTTCTTCTTCTTCTTCTTCTTCTTCTTCTTCTTCTTCTTCTTCTTCTTCTTCTTCTTCTTCTTCTTCTTCTCCTCCTTCTTCTTCTTTTCAATGCTCTCATTAAATCTTTAGCTACCTGTTTATAATTTATTGATCATATCTGTATGATACCCCCCCCCCCCCCACCTCGTTCCGCACTTTCTCTCAGGATGATTTCTGTAAGTAACTAGTTTCAACACATTTAGAAATATACAGACTTTTTAAAAAAATATCCAGAAACCATGACTTGTTAACCCTTTGCCTCTGTAGTATCGATATCGCAAACTTGATTCCATGATAGATACCGTATATCTTGGATAAATGTGACTTTTCTGCCTACCCCCGGGCGTGAACCCGGACCACAAGGAGTTCGTTACCCGGTCGCCGCGAAGTCAGATTTAGCCAACTACGCTAACGATCCATCGCACAGAAGACCTTAAGTTCGTGAATTTGTCTGACCAGAGGCGTAGTGAGAGATTGTAATCTTAGATTTTACCACAAACATATCGTGTTATACGGAAATCTTAGTGTTATGTTTATAATGGACTTTTTTTTTTCATGGCCCGCTTCCAGGTCTGTAATTTGGTCCACGGGCCAACGAAGGTTTGTCCATCCCCGGTCTAGGGCCACACGCCCAAGGCGCCATTGATGTGAGAAGGGTCCTTTACATTCAGTTTTTCGGCAAATCAATTTTGTTTATACATACCACTTAATTTGTTAACATCGATGAGAAGTGGCTCATAAACAGCATCCTGTGGCGAAAGCTGAGTTATTTTGGTCATGTTCAAGCGCTGTGGTAGCCTGAGAGAACGCCGATGGAGGATGCAGTCTCCTGAAACCAGGCAGAGGCAGACCTCCTCTAACGTGGATAAGGACATTGAAGATTCATTGGGTGTGAAATCTGAAGAACTGGCTAGAGAAGGATAGACTTTCAGGCGTCTACAAGACATTCTGTAAAAGACCAGCTGACTGATGATGATGATGTTCTAGCGAAGTTTAAATTAGACATCAAAGCAGTAAATACAAACGCACACGCAAATTTAAAAAAAAAAAAAAATCGTATGGAATATTCTTTTATCAATACAAGATTTCGCGAACAGCGCGTCGCTCAAAATGTATTGTAAATCTTCGTTTCTGTTTGACACATCTGTATATGCTCATAAAATGTGCACTATGCAATCTACTTGAAAGCCCCGAAACAAATAAACTTTACATTTCTAAACAAGATTGCGCGCGATCAATTTTCATTCTGAAAAGACATTGACACTTTGGAAAATCAAACATGCGTGTATGAAAAGCAATCAATCAAATATGTTTTGCCATCACGGACGGTGATATTAACTTATTGCAAAGTGGGGGATATGTGAAGTATACACGTTTTTTCAAGAGAGGCATTTAAAAAAAAAATATATTGGTGCAGGTTATAAATGTATGACAGATTAGTTCCAGTGCCAAGAATCATTAAGGCTGGTGTATGACGTTATGAAGGCAATTCAAAATCTGCAAAGAGATTTTGTTTCGTTTCTTCTGAGTTGTTTTTCTATAAGTAAATTCTTTTATAGTTATAGTTGTGGGAATTTTTAAAAAATGCGAACACAAACTTTGAAACGAAAATTTACAGATGGGAAAGATTTACAGGCACTCAGGCGGACAGACAAGCAGGTAAGCATGCAAGCCGACTTGTTGGCTAGTAGAAAGGTTTATATACTTATGGGAAGAGGAAAAGCCTGACTGGTAGACAGGCTGATAAATATACACGCGTAGAGTGGATATGAAATGTGGATTTTATAGACGAATGATGAGAATACCTTGGACATATAAAAAGAGTAATGAGGATGTCTTAAAGGAAACTGACTCACAAAGAGAACTGATTGCCCACAATAGAAAGAGACTATCTATATTCTTTGGTCATGCGAGGAGAAGGAGAAAATTGGAGTACAT
The DNA here is from genome assembly GCA_905116865.2 of Candidula unifasciata. NCBI lineage: Eukaryota > Metazoa > Mollusca > Gastropoda > Stylommatophora > Geomitridae > Candidula > Candidula unifasciata. Next base: position 235,798 of record CAJHNH020001225.1, on the reverse strand, counting down.
CGTGACAGTAGGAAAGTTGGAGGGTAGGAGAGGCAAAGGGAGAGCGAGTGAAAAGATACTGACAGTCTGACATCTTGGCATGAAGGATCACCTGCGTCAGAGTTGACTGAAAGCACGTGGATAGACATGACTACCAGTTCCCCACGACTTGGACGTTAAGAACAAGAAAAATAAGAAGCGATCAATCATTAGCAGAAAATGAGAAAACAGCCAGCAGAAATTTTTCAAAGTAGTTAAAAATATGCGGCAAAGAGATGAGAGCTACAACCCACTGAAATAATTAATGATAAGACAGGAAGGCCATTGATAGATCCACCCGAGATAGCAGAAAGATGGAGGAAATACTTCAATGAGCTCTTTAATCCTCTAGATCATCAGGAAAGAACAACTGAAGAGCACAGAGCAACAGTGTTAGAACCACACATACTAATGGATGAAATAGAAAAATTCATTAAACAATCTCCCAAATATAAAGCACCAGGAGCTGATAGATTACCAACAGAAATAATTCAAACAGCAGGTGAAAGCAGCATCAGATGGCTTCACAGAATATTCAATGCAGCCTGGGTACAACAAACGGCCCCTATTGATTGGCAACATGCAATAGTTATACCATTGTGAAAGAACAAAGGAAGCAAACGAGAATGCGGTCAATATCGAGGCATATCTCTTTTAAGCCATGTTGGCAAAATGTATGCCAAGATAATAGAAACAAGACTGAGACCAGTGATAGAACCACAACTGGCAGAAGAACAGATGGGATTTAGGAGAAATACAAGCTGCACAGATGCAATCTTCCCACTTAAACAGTTAATAGAAAAGAACATTGAATACAATAAGAACTTATTTGTGGCCTTCGTAAACCAGGAGAAGGCATTTGACAGAGTCGACAGACAATTATTATGGAAAGTATTGGCAAGATATGGAGTAAGCGAACACCTCATCGAAGTGTGCAAAAGTTTATACAGGGATTGTAGAAGTGTAGTTAGAATAAATCAGATAACATCTCATCCATTCACAGTAACATCTGGAGTAAGACAGGAGCAAGTGAAATGGTTTGTCCACTTAGAGAGAATGCCTTGTGACACCATACAATACAAAGCATACATGGAAAGAGAAGAAAGTCGTAGAGCAAGAGGTAGACCAAGAACAAGATGGAAGGATAACATCAGAGAAGCTCTACAACAGCACGATGTGCCTATGGTCGAGGCGGCCAGAAGAGCCAGAAACAGAAACTTATATCTCCTTCGACACCCACAGCGGTAAAAGAGGAAGTGAAGAAGAAGAATGGTGACTTAACCTGTCGATGTTCGTGTTGTCTAGCGTGTGCTCCTATCTTTCTAATTTATTTTTCTGTGAGTGCTTTTTTAAAGAATCTCTATCTGCTTGTTATGTATAAGCGTAAAATTGCCTAAAAAAAAGCTTCAAACAGGCAACCTGTGTCAAGGATATGCAGCTAACAGAATGTCTGCTCCTCGAGTACCCATGCACTTACTTTCCGTCTAGCCAAAAAATAAAAGTTTTTGTACCTAAACCATTAATTACATCACTGCACCATCAGGAGCGCTGAAACCTAAGAGCTCATGCATTGTAACAGCCCGCCCCCTCCCCCCGCACACCAAAGAAAATTTTCTACAGGGCTAGGTGACCCTCACCCCCCCCCCCACCCCCACCCCCAACTCCTTTTTTCTCTTGAACACATACTGACATTCTCATTTTATGGTTTTGTTTACACATTTCATATCATTTTAAATATATTATTATATTTTTAACATTCAGAACACACTGATTTTTATTTTTATTGTTCCGCACTTAAACAAAGCTTAACTCTCTAGAGAGTAAACCCCTCCCCCCCCCCCCCCCCAGAACATCATCATTGAGCTAACCCCCTTTCCCCACCTTCCCGCAGTGATTTCTTTACGGAGGCGTTCCTATTCACAAAAGACCTTTGTGCAGTCCAAATTACATGGCAATGACTTTGTCAAAGTCTGGAATGTTCTATTGTTCCACTGGTCTGCATGCATTAAATCTACAGTAGCACAATTCACTTTCATAATATCGCAAGAACTTTGGCCTGTTTAGTTACCGCAATGTCCTGGTGCCCCGGCAAGAGTTCAGATTTCAGCTGTTACCAGGACAGCAGAAACATAGGGTTTAAGCGCATTGAAGGTGCCTGCCGCGCCCCCTGACAAATGTTCGACCTTCCCTCCCCCTAAGATTTGTTAAAAACAATGTTTAATGAGGTTCAACGTCCGCCTCCTACGGTATATAGAACTTGTGTGTGTGTTTTTGTTTTGTTTTTTAGTTTTCTGTTTTTACGAAATATTATTTTCAGTATATTATTTATATTATTTGCCATTCAGAACATTTGTAAATGTATTATATTAATATTATTATTAAAATTATTATAATTGAGCCCGAAAGTTGTGGGTTCAATCCGCATGTAGTCGACTTCTTTTTTTTTTTTTTTTAAATTACCTTGGCATCCAGGTCTATTTAGAATAAAATGGGTACCAGGTAAAATCCTAGGAATTAAAGGCGGTCGGCGTGATGCTGACCATATCGCCCACCTAAATCTATAAAAGATAGGTCTAGCCCTAAATACCCAATACGTCTAAGGACACGGAAAAGGATTTGATGCTTCAATTTACTTATTGTTGTTATTGTAACAGGCTGGTGGTGTAGATTCCTAACCTGTTAATAATTTTAGTTTGGCTGCACTTGACGGACTAAAACTGGCAGGTTTGCAAATAAAAACTCCCCTGAAGTGCCCAATCAGTCAAAAATTTAAATAAGGTCCAGTGAAGGACAAAAACTTCCTCTTAGGTCGGCGGCAGTGACACTAGAAACGAGAAACGACTTTTTGTTGCGAAATCGTACATGATTCTCAGTGCAACGTAGGTACGAGAGATGTTCTTGCTCACTAGTGTCGTGTTTTGGCAGTACGTTCAGTAGATTGTGTTAGATCTAGGTTTTCATGTGTATCCTCGCGCAGAGATTCTAATAGTAGGCTGCTTTGAAGTGAAGGCGAACTCTCATCTTTGTTAGCTAGAGTCGTCAGCACATGGTCTGTTCGAACACGTTGTTGATTTTAAATGTAGTGTTACCTGCGAAGGACGCTAGTTTTTTTTATCCAGTACGATAAAAATATGTTGAATGTGATTATTATATTCAATTTGCTTGCTTCAGAATAGACCTTATAGTTCGTGCACGTGGTCTCCTATGTGGTTTTAAGTTTGTCGTTATTGTTATTTAACTCACTATTTATATATTCATCGACTGGGACATGAGTAATATTTCATGGTCCCTCCACCAGAAGAACCATTGTTTTTCTTACATATTCTGTGTTTTTGCATTTCAAAAAGGAAAAAGGGGGAGGGGAGAACTACTTATTGTGTTAAGCACATTTCTTTCCTCGTTTTCCCCTTTTCACTTCCCGCCAGCTCTAAATTAAATTGAACGTCCCCCCCCCCTCCCCCCCCCCCCCGAAATATGTAAAGAGGTAGGGATGTCGCCTCTCTCTCTTTCTTTCGTTCTCTCTCTCTCTCTCTCTCTCTCTCTCTCTCTCTCTCTCTCTCTCTCTCTCTCTCTCTCTCTCCTTTAATGTTTGCTTTGTGTTTGCACCTCTGCCTCCCTGTTACCTGGGTCTGTGATTAACAGCCAGTTATTATGTCACTTTTTTAACATTTAATCTGATGGCGGTTGAAGTTTCACTTTCAATTTTGGAATTCACAACGTGTAAATTTAAAGTCGATCTTATGCCATCTAATCACCCGTTGGTGGTTAATGAAGCACAATATTGCAAAGAAAAAAAAAACTGAGGATAACTAACAATTTCCGCTGCCTTTTATAAATTCACTAAATTCAAGGAATGTGTCACGTGCAGTTTTATTTATCTAATCACTTCATCCAAGACCGTCCAAAATACAACAGATCATGTCACAAATTCTGATTAAGAGAATCAGCGGTGAAAGCTGAATTTTACAAGTCGCTGAGCGAATTACAAAAGATACCGAAGTTCATACTAGAGACAACATTGCAGATATAGATAATCTATTACAAGCTAACGAAAAAAGAAGAGGAAGAATTTACCTAATAGGTTTCATTTGTCCTATCGTGTGTAATCTGACTTTTACTCACCGAAAGTTTATGTTTAGCCTTTTTTAAAGGATCTGCCAAAACAAAACTACCAGTTTGTGTCTGTGTTTTCCACTTTTTGCGTTGTGGGCATACGTCCCCTCCCCCACCCCCTCCTTTGCCCCAGCTAGGAAAGGGGAAGGGGATGGGGTATTTGAGCGTCAAGATTTAGGGCCGCATGGCTAGTGCAGTCGCCACAGATTGTGCAGGTTATCAAAGCGTTATTTGCCCCCGACAAAGAATAGCATCCGTAATGTTATCGAGGATCTGAACCTTGGTCTCCCAAATGAAAACCTATTCTTCTTAGCCAGCCGGCCACAAATCCTCTTAGAATCGCGTTTATGGTTTTATGTCATGGTTCATCGTCATCATGTAGCAGGTCCTTTACAGAACGTCGCTCTCATCACAGTCTGCCTGAAGGAAATCGGTCTCTCTCCAGTTCTTCCGCCTCATGCACTTTCACACTCAATGAGTCACTTATATCCTGTGCCCATCTTCGTGTCGGTCAGCCCCTGCCCTTCCTTCCTGGTACCATGCCTTTTGCAATAATTTTTGGCAATCCGTCGTGGCGCTTAATATGACCAAAATATTTCAGCTTCCGAGAAAGGATGCTGTTTAATAGCCAATCTTCCTTGATGTCCAGATCTTCTAAGATGCCAATATTTCTCCTCTTCTTTGTCCAAGATATTCTGAGAATCTTTCTATAGCATTTCAGCTCAAAAGCCCCTATTCTATGGCATAGTTACTTGGCTTACATACAATATATTTTCTCGGAAAGTAAATTACTTCGGCCATATTGGCAGGGGGGAACCGAAGTGGTGTAGCGACAAGACACTCGTCTGCGCCCCAGAAGGTCGTGAGTTTGGGTCTTGACGGAGCCCGGTTATTTAAAAAAAAAAGATTTAACTCCCAGGTCCACCCAGCCTTTAATGGGTACGAGGTATAGTCCTGGGAAGTAAAGGCAACCAGTGTTATGTTAACCACATCATCTACTAAGTGCTGATTGGTTTATACAGCATACATTCAGCCCTATATGTCCAATAGCCTAATAGAGTAGGAAAGGTTAATCTTTCCTCTTGAGCCAAGGGCAGCGCATAAAGCATACCTACAAGGTCCGACAATTAGGAAATGAGACTATTTCCATAAAATTTAAAATAATCAAGAATTGAAGATATAAACTGTATTTTATTTAAAGTAAGCCCCTTATGCATTGATACAGCAAGTGGCACGATCTAACAAACACTGGAACAACCTCTGCAGCTCTTCTGTTGTTATGGCCCTTAAAGTCGATGTTACGGCCATGTGGGTGTCATCAATATCGTTAAAGAAACGTCCTTTCAATCGTGTCTTTAATTTTGGGAGTATAAAATAATTACAGGGAGACACATTTGGTGGATAGGATGGAATGCTGAGAACACACACTTGTTTCTGGACCAAAAATTCTTGTTTTGATGTCTCTTGGGTATTCAACCCGCTGATATTTTTGGTCATCAGACAACGAATGTGGTAGAAACCGGCAATCAACTTTCTTTCTTGCTAAAATCTTGCACTAAAATGTTATGAATGGTCTCTCTATTAACACTAGATTAATCTGCCATCATCCTGAAAGTAAAACAATGATCTTCTTGTATCCGTTCTCTGACTTTTGCAATGAGTTCTTCATTACGAATAGAAATTTGGCGTCCAGGTATAGTTGCATTAGTAATCATTTCTACACCACTTTTGAATCGTGAAGAACACCTGAAAATGTGTGCACGAGATAAAAAAAATTATCTCCATAAACTTGCTGCGGTAATTCAACTGTTTCAATGGCGCTTTTTCTGAGTTTTAAAAAGAATCCCATGTTAGCTTTCTGCTCCGTGCTGATTACGTGACAATGCAGCTGTGACTAGGTCAACAAAATGGCGGCTTGTTTGTTGTCTGCTTATCGAACGGCGATAAAAAGTTGCCAGATCATAGACGCAAGCTGCTTCTTTAGATTCCATGCTTTGCTTCATAGATGGCATTTTTTTCTTGGCCATAATAAAAATCAGTCTCATTACTTAATTGTCGGACCTTGTACTTCTGTGTTGGTCGACCTAGCTTCAAAAGGAAAATATTATGACTATTTTAAACATGGTTTTAGTAGCTGTCGTAGTGATGATAAGGGTAATGATGAGGACGATGACAGTACTGATCTAATGATGATGACGCTGATGGTGACGACCGGGCGACAATGGTGATGACATTGATACTGAATCTGACGGCAGTGTGATAGTGGTGATGGTGGCGTTAATGATTGGAAAAAAAAAGATACTGGTGATAATGATGATGAGGATGCTAATAATGTCGAGGAAGATGATAATAGGAATGATGACGATGGTTAGGACTTAAGTGGTTATATTAATGAGAAGAAGGTAGTCAAAATGGTGGTAGTGATGATGATGCTAGTGATGGTGATGATGATTGTCGTGATGATGATAGCGGTAGTGATAATGAAGAAGATGCTCACCAAAAACAAATGCCATCGTACCCGCCCCCTTCCTTTGTACATATATTCCCTACAGAGATGTATCAACATTTGAATTCTGAGGTATCTAGGACAAACGAAACGTTGGGCAACCCAAGGAGACTTGCTGCCGAAGTGCCTGCTTGTGGAAGCAACACAACTGATAACCCAGTATTTGAAACCATGGGCAAAGAAAAAGGAGAAGAAGAAGAATTCTTGCACCTCAATGCTTCGTTTTTTCAGCTGAACACACGAAATGACGGGGGAAAACCGACACGATTAATCAGCCACTCAGTAGATCGATCAATGCTTCAACAACGAATGACGGCATCGATCTCTTTCAAAGGAGTCTTGTATTGCACAAACATGGTATCGAGTGTCCAAGGGAGAGTTAATGCCGCGGTAAAACCAAGCATGTTATCTTTGACACCTGGCTTTTATAGAGATCCGCATTCAGTGGGAATTGTTTTATATCTATTGATCCATTTCTCTTGTTTATTAACAGACCTGACGTATTTGCACTAGACGCAGATCTACTTGTGCTTAGTCACCCAGGGAGGGGACATACAAAAGGGGGGTGGGGGTAGGGTGGGGAGGGGTTGATGTTTCGAACAACGGATCAATATCATGGCACACGGGTAGTAACCCATAAGTGCTCCGTTCTCCTTCTAACTCAAGCCTGAGTCCGAAGAAGCTCAGCACAGTGCACAAGCTCTGTAGCGCCGGCGAGGATCCTGAAATACTTTGGGTAGATTTTTAACTCCAAATTTTACCTGTGTAGCGCCGTTAGGCTAATATTTTCGATTTCCAACGTGAGCAACAATGCACAGGGGCATCCGATCGCACTACCCAGAGACCAGGGTGAATTTTCAGTGCAATTTTCCATGTGAGAGATGCAGCACTCAGTTTACTGTCTCCGTGTTGTTTTGGGCCCCCCATTTTTTCTCTTTCCCTCTGGTGTCCAAGTGAGAGCTGTTTTGGCAGGTATATCAGAATTCATTCTCATAACCTGCCCAAGCCATTCCCATCTTCGCTTGGCTATCATACTTTCTAGGGTTTCTTGATTTGTGACTTGACATGTCTATAGCACATGTTCAGTACTCTCTGGTTCTTGTCTATAGGGGCAGAGTTCTAAATCCCCAGTCTTGAATTTCTTGTACATAAGGCTGCAGAGTCGTGTGTCTAGTACGCAGTCAGTATATGATGGTCTGTTTCTTTCGTGTGAGGAGGTTGTCGTGATGATGATAGCGGTAGTGATAATGAAGAAGATGCTCACCAAAAACAAATGCCATCGTACCCGCCCCCTTCCTTTGTACATATATTCCCTACAGAGATGTATCAACATTTGAATTCTGAGGTATCTAGGACAAACGAAACGTTGGGCAACCCAAGGAGACTTGCTGCCGAAGTGCCTGCTTGTGGAAGCAACACAACTGATAACCCAGTATTTGAAACCATGGGCAAAGAAAAAGGAGAAGAAGAAGAATTCTTGCACCTCAATGCTTCGTTTTTTCAGCTGAACACACGAAATGACGGGGGAAAACCGACACGATTAATCAGCCACTCAGTAGATCGATCAATGCTTCAACAACGAATGACGGCATCGATCTCTTTCAAAGGAGTCTTGTATTGCACAAACATGGTATCGAGTGTCCAAGGGAGAGTTAATGCCGCGGTAAAACCAAGCATGTTATCTTTGACACCTGGCTTTTATAGAGATCCGCATTCAGTGGGTATTGTTTTATATCTATTGATCCATTTCTCTTGTTTATTAACAGACCTGACGTATTTGCACTAGACGCAGATCTACTTGTGCTTAGTCACCCAGGGAGGGGACATACAAAAGGGGGGTGGGGGTAGGGTGGGGAGGGGTTGATGTTTCGAACAACGGATCAATATCATGGCACACGGGTAGTAACCCATAAGTGCTCCGTTCTCCTTCTAACTCAAGCCTGAGTCCGAAGAAGCTCAGCACAGTGCACAAGCTCTGTAGCGCCGGCGAGGATCCTGAAATACTTTGGGTAGATTTTTTAACTCCAAATTTTACCTTTGTAGCGCCGTTAGGCTAATATTTTCGATTTCCAACGTGAGCAACAATGCACAGGGGCATCCGATCGCACTACCCAGAGACCAGGGTGAATTTTCAGTGCAATTTTCCATGTGAGAGATGCAGCACTCAGTTTACTGTCTCCGTGTTGTTTTGGGCCCCCATTTTTTCTCTTTCCCTCTGGTGTCCAAGTGAGAGCTGTTTTGGCAGGTATATCAGAATTCATTCTCATAACCTGCCCAAGCCATTCCCATCTTCGCTTGGCTATCATACTTTCTAGGGTTTCTTGATTTGTGACTTGACATGTCTATAGCACATGTTCAGTACTCTCTGGTTCTTGTCTATAGGGGCAGAGTTCTAAATCCCCAGTCTTGAATTTCTTGTACATAAGGCTGCAGAGTCGTGTGTCTAGTACGCAGTCAGTATATGATGGTCTGTTTCTTTCGTGTGAGGAGGTTGTCGTGATGATGATAGCGGTAGTGATAATGAAGAAGATGCTCACCAAAAAACAAATGCCATCGTACCCGCCCCCTTCCTTTGTACATATATTCCCTACAGAGATGTATCAACATTTGAATTCTGAGGTATCTAGGACAAACGAAACGTTGGGCAACCCAAGGAGACTTGCTGCCGAAGTGCCTGCTTGTGGAAGCAACACAACTGATAACCCAGTATTTGAAACCATGGGCAAAGAAAAAGGAGAAGAAGAAGAATTCTTGCACCTCAATGCTTCGTTTTTTTCAGCTGAACACACGAAATGACGGGGGAAAACCGACACGATTAATCAGCCACTCAGTAGATCGATCAATGCTTCAACAACGAATGACGGCATCGATCTCTTTCAAAGGAGTCTTGTATTGCACAAACATGGTATCGAGTGTCCAAGGGAGAGTTAATGCCGCGGTAAAACCAAGCATGTTATCTTTGACACCTGGCTTTTATAGAGATCCGCATTCAGTGGGTATTGTTTTATATCTATTGATCCATTTCTCTTGTTTATTAACAGACCTGACGTATTTGCACTAGACGCAGATCTACTTGTGCTTAGTCACCCAGGGAGGGGACATACAAAAGGGGGGTGGGGGTAGGGTGGGGAGGGGGTTGATGTTTCGAACAACGGATCAATATCATGGCACACGGGTAGTAACCCATAAGTGCTCCGTTCTCCTTCTAACTCAAGCCTGAGTCCGAAGAAGCTCAGCACAGTGCACAAGCTCTGTAGCGCCGGCGAGGATCCTGAAATACTTTGGGTAGATTTTTAACTCCAAATTTTACCTGTGTAGCGCCGTTAGGCTAATATTTTCGATTTCCAACGTGAGCAACAATGCACAGGGGCATCCGATCGCACTACCCAGAGACCAGGGTGAATTTTCAGTGCAATTTTCCATGTGAGAGATGCAGCACTCAGTTTACTGTCTCCGTGTTGTTTTGGGCCCCCATTTTTTCTCTTTCCCTCTGGTGTCCAAGTGAGAGCTGTTTTGGCAGGTATATCAGAATTCATTCTCATAACCTGCCCAAGCCATTCCCATCTTCGCTTGGCTATCATACTTTCTAGGGTTTCTTGATTTGTGACTTGACATGTCTATAGCACATGTTCAGTACTCTCTGGTTCTTGTCTATAGGGGCAGAGTTCTAAATCCCCAGTCTTGAATTTCTTGTACATAAGGCTGCAGAGTCGTGTGTCTAGTACGCAGTCAGTATATGATGGTCTGTTTCTTTCGAGTGAGGAGGTTGACTGTGTCTTCAGGATGGTGTCTTATTGTGTCCTGGGTGGAAAATGTTCCAGTGAGTTCTAACGGTTGCCCTGATCTGAGTTAAATTTTCCTCGCAATTTTCTAAGAAATGTTCGAAAAGTAAAGGTGACGAGAAGGTTTCACTGGTCCTGCTTTGAAACTACAGGTGAGGAGAAGGGTCAGCTGGGCACTGTAAACACACGAATCGTGTCGATAATAAGCGAAGGTTTAATCACAAACAATAAAAGGATATCTTCCGCGTGGCTACCTTTGAAAGACAGGAAGCTCATGTTTCGACTGCAACTAGTACTTTCTTTAACACTGGAACTCTAAGCATTCTGCTGAAGGTGTTGAAGGGGTGTTTATGGGAATGTCTCGAGTGCTGTAATGCCTGATCTTAATTCTTTACTCCAGAACAACCTTTTCAATTACCAGCTTGTTCTCTTCATCCTTCCCCTACGTCTTCTGCTTCTTCTGCTTCTTCTTCTTCTTCTTCTTCTTCTTCTTCTTCTTCTTCTTCTTCTTCTTCTTCTTCTTCTTCTTCTTCTTCTTCTTCTTCTTCTTCTTCTTCTTCTCCTTCTTCTTCTCCTCTTCCTCCTCCTTTTTTTTCTTCAGCTTCTTCTTCTTCAGCTTCTGAGCCGAAGAGGTTTATAAATGTAGATACCACCATCCGCTGATTTCTGTGACTGGTTTTCTCTATGGAATTGGTGACTCCAGGTGTTTGTAGCACTGCATGAATAGTATCTACCCACCGTCTTCTTGGTCTGCCTCGTAGTTTACTCATATTCAGTCTTTTGTGTTCTCAATTTATTTAGCTTTGTTATCTGCTATTCTCTCTGTGTGTCCTAACAGTCGCAGTCTATCTGCCTTTAGGATGCCTGTAATTAATGGTAATTGAAATATATTATGGATATCGTTGTTGCTTCTTATTCTCCGTTCTACTCAATGTATATATATATAATGTCCTTAATTAATGTTTTAAATATTTTTTCCTTCCCAGATACAATCGAAAAACTGATTGCTGAGCAATACGTCAAAGGATCTCATCAACAGAGATTACCAAGAATATAGCTGAAAAAAATATGCTTAACTCATCTATAGGTGGTCTTTTAATAACTTTGATATAAGTGAGGAAAGCCTTTTCCCTTCTTCATATGCAGGACTCGCCACCTCGTTCGTTGTCTCATAGCATTTGTTGCTGGTGCATTTGTATTTGACTGCACGATAACCAGAATATTTTAACTAGTAACTCCCACTGTTTACAACTAGACAGTGATAAATATATTGACTTCTCATGATACTCGTCAGATACAAGAAGAAATGCACAGCTGTTAGAAATCCTGCTAGACAAGAAACAAAATAGCGGAAGGCAACGGGAATTGGTCAACAGAAAATAACAGTTTTCTTGCTTGAAAGCACTAACCAGACTGTGTGACCACGGAGTAAAGTATGGCGAATACGTTCTTGCCGCCTGTGAGATCAAGACAGAAGATTTACTGAGCAGTCAGTATAACTATCTTGGGATGGTTTCTGCGAGAGACTGGGCACGTAGGGTGGTGGTCAATGTTCTGTAACGTCGATCGTCAAAACTTAAAGTTTTAATATAAAAATTACAAGCATATTGCAACAATCAACACTCTCAATCCAATTTTTCCGGATATTTTACGACTATCGGTTCTGTTTTCAAAATGGCATCCAGTCTCAGCAGATCGCCAGTTGACGTGACAAAACGGAGACCGCTGCTGCTCAGAAGCAAACAGCTAAATGGCGGTTTGTTAAAGGCAAGTGCTAGAAAGATATTGATGAGTATAAGCCAGATGTCACCCGAGGCCCAAAGAGCGATGACACTGACGCAAGAGGACGCCAAGGAAAACGTGGCCAAAACTGAAAATACCAAACAAAAGAACAAGAGAATGCAGTGTCATGATCAAAGTAGAGACATGAGTAGTTTATGCACTGGCCGTGATCAAATTATTGACGCTGCAAGAGATTCTAGATCTGGATCTCGATTACTAGCGGGAGCTCCTGGGGTCAACATACGGGTGTTACCTAGAAGCAGGCGGATCACTGCCTCGTCTTTTGGGACTTCTGTTCAGACAGGCACTTTTAGATCCCGCAGCACCCTCTCCATTACCGAACGTAACAACTCAATCAGCGACAACACGGACAGCTACTACAACTACAAAAGCGCCAAAAAAATTGACGGAACCATCAACAGAAACAACCACCACATCAAAGACGATGATAGCATAAGTAACAGTCCAACAACATCTGAGCCAAAACCAGACGTGGTACAAAGTTCGACGGATGAATCAAACAATAATAACATCGGCGAAGTTAACAATAATTCCGAGCTTCCTAAAGAAGAACAAACAAGGCGACATGAAAATGTGCAGGCTGGGGTTCGCAAAGAAGAACAATCAAGACGACCGGAAAGTTTTGTGCTGGCCTTAGACCGCGCTCTGGAAGATAAGTGTATCAGTCGCCTTAGCGGTGATATCACCAACACTGCTGGGATATCAGAAGTGGGCAGAGTGAGAGCGCTAGACGGCGGACGGCTGACCAACGCCCAGGAGATTGTGGTCAATGTTCGTTATGACGACGACAGAGAGTTGATCTTCCATGACAACGATGAGGAGAGCCTCAACAACGCCAGAGCCACGTCAAACATCAGAATTAACTTGTGGTTGGAATACAACGAGGGTTTCCAGTCAGAAAATATAGTCGAAGACATTAAAGTCTTCTCGACGAATTACAACGAAGGACAAAATGGCCAAACTTCAGGAGTTACAACTTACGGCAATCCACCTTCGCTTCCAAAACCGAGAGGCATAAATCTGAATAGACCTGCTTCAAATAGGACAAACGCATTAACAAAACAGACCAGTAAAACCAAAAGTTCAGCAGTAAAGACGGATTTGAACAATAATAAAATAAATTGTAAGCCGAAGACAAACATTTTCAAAAATGGCAGAAACAATTTGTGTTCAAAGAATGGCTCTACCGAGATATGTGATGGCAGCAAAAGACAGGTGTCTTCCTTTAGAAATGGGATTAAAAAGTAGCGTATTTTTTAAAAGTAACACTTTATTATTTTCCCAATCCTGTTATATTTTCTGCTTTTTCGTTAATTCTCCTTTTCCTCCATCATACCCCTCTTAAATCTCCTCTTCCACTACATCCATCTTCTTTACCCCTTGTCCTCTTCCTGCTCCTTTAATACGGTCTTATTCTATAACCTCGAGTGTATGCTCTTCCTTTATCCAAGTCTACTGCTTCGTTTATTTTATCTCATTTTCTTAAACGTTCTTTTTCTTCATTACTGGCTACTCGTTGTTATCCCTCTATATTACCCCACCACTCTCACATCCACCCCCCCCCTTCCCAAGGCTTTTCGCTTCTTCCCCTCCTCATCTTCTCCCACCACAGTACGCGTCTTTCTTCTCGTTTTGTTTTCCCACAATAAATTGTTTCTTTTGGCCAACAAAACTAGGATTTATAACGATCCTGTTTCATTTTTTTTTATTTGACATAACCCCAACAAAACTCGTATTCATAGCGATCCTGTTTCATTTATTGACATAACCCCGACAAAACGTGTATTTATAGCGATTCTGTATCCTTTGTTCGCTTAATCCCAACATCCAACATATGACATGGACGGGAGTATAGTAAAGCCATCATTGACTGCCTGCGTATCTTTTGTGTAGCTGGGCCTGAGATCGTTATATGTTCCCTAATTACAATGATCCGCAGGCGACTTGTTAGACCTCCGCGGGCCAGATTTGGTCAAGGAGCTGCCAGTTAAATATCCCTGGTCTAAGACGTAATCATTTTACCTATCTGGGTTCCACAGTGAATAGCAAAACTATCACTGGACCAGAAATCAACATCAGGATAGGTAAGGCAGCAAAAATAATGAGCGGATTGACAAAGAGAGTTTAGAAGAACAGAAAGCTCACAGTTAAAACAAAAACCCTTGTGTATCAGGCTTGTGTTCTCAGCACTTTTTTATGGTAGTGAAACTTGGTCAACCTATTTGCACCAAAAGAGACGGCTAAATAGCTTTCACATGCGATGCCTAAGAAGAATACTTGGCATTAAGTGGCAGGACAAAATCACAAACACAGAGGTACTGGAAAGAGCAGGTACAACAATAGTCTTTTCCATACTCAGTCTACGAAAGCTCAGGTGGCTGGGTCACACCTGGAGAATGGAGGATGGCAGAGTCCCTAAGGACATCCTTTATGGTGAATTAAAGACAGGTAAAAGATGTCGAGGCTGATCTCTACTACTGTATAAAGATGTGTGCCAGCGGGACATGAGTGATACAGGTAATGAGGTGGACTCATGGGAACAAAATTCCAAGGACCGTGTTGTGTGGAAAGGGCATATCAGAAAGTAAATGAGAATGAAGGAAGAACAGGCTGCAAAAAGGATGAGAGCTGAGCGTCTGAAAAGAAACGGATTAAAAACAAATGTTGACAACAATGGTCCTGAAATCCCATGCTATCATTGTGGAAGACTTTTCTTGACACAGGCGGGTCTTGCTAGTCACACTCGCCATGGGCTGTGAGTCCCATACCTCCTCATAGCGCAATATAACACTATCGCCTGGAAAGACGGAAAGATGCCAATCAATCAATCAGAATGTAACCACCATACCTCGTGGATCATATACCACAGAAAGGATATTGTGCAAATTGCCACTTCCTGTAAACAACTTCCGGTAGATTCGAATATTACAAACTGGCAAGCGTGTTTTTTTTTTTTTTTAAGAAACAAACGGGTAGGAAAGCGGGGGGTCTGGGGAGGGGGCGGTACTCACCACAAGCTGTCTATTGTTTCTCTGTGAAAGAAGAAGAGAAGAAA
>CAJHNH020001225.1:183021-218021 GCA_905116865.2 Candidula unifasciata | reverse complement strand
AACATAACAATAAATGATGAGGACATTGAAAATGTCAAAAACTTTGAACATCCAGGCTCCAAAATAATCAGCAATGAGAACTGTTCAAGGGAAGCCAAAAGAAGATGGCCAACGCAATGCAAAGACTAAATAATTAAAAGTCTGTGGTTGATCACCAGCAAGGAAATCACAGTTAAAATTTTTAGAACATGCATCTTTACTGTAGTAATATATGTATGTGAGTCGTGGACTATCTCTCAGCTCTAAAGTAAGAATTTAGTGGCTTTTGAACTAAAATGCTATAGAAAGATTCTCGGAATACCATGGACAAAATAAAAATAAAAAATTCTGACATTTTAGAATATCTGAACATCAAGGAAGATTGGCTCATTTACAAAATTATGTATCGGAAGTTGACATATTTTGGTCATATCAAGCGCCATGGCGGATTGGAAAAAAAAAAAAAGCAAAAGGCATGGTACCAGGAAGGAAGGACAGGGGCCGAGCAGCACGAAGATGGCCACAGGATAAAAGTGACTCTTTGAATATGAAAGTGCACGAGGCGGGAAAGCTGCCAAGAGACCAAGTTTCTTTCAGGCGAACCGTGATGACAACGACGTTCTGTAAGGCACCAGCTACATGATGATGATGATCATACTATTTAATTCCCACTACTTTGGATAGCAACCAGTTAGTATACGTTTCAGTCGACAGGAAGAAACACATACAAATCAATCACTCAAACCAGCTTGCTATATCTCTGACATCTATAGTTATTTTATTGGTCCATATTTAACCATCAGAAAGGATACAAATCAAGGAATTTCACATTAAAGGGCATCAATAAACATTAAAGGGCATCAATAAACAATACATTAATAGAAACATACAATTAATGATGAAATACTATAAAGAAACTATTATGGTTATATACACACACAAAAAGTTGTGGCTCTAAGGGAACTCGTGAACTTCGGTCTTGATCCAGAACTCAAGTTATGAATCTCAAGACTGTATTATAGTTGAAACGTGCAGATATAATCTCTCGGTAGATTTTTCCACTCGTTTATTCAATCTACTTGTGGAGACTTCAGTCTGGTTCCTAAACTTTAGTGCTGCGTGCACACCCATTTTACAGATCTGGCTTATTTGTGTGCAGTCTGTCTCTCAGGCAGATGCACTCCGACTTTGGAGGAAATGCCCCTAATTTGTCGCCTCCAACGACACGTCTGTTACGGGGCAAGTGGGTCTATTTTTTCTGCCAAATGCAGACCCGGAGACCACACGGGGAAATGCCATAAATGAGTATGAAGATTTTTTGAGGTAAATATTCTTTTCAAAATAAGCCAGTATCAGGCATTTTACGATAGGCCAGGGGTGCTGCGTGGTCTCGAGGCATGGTGTCCGCCTCGAGTGCTAGAGGTTCCGGGTTCAATCCCCGGTAAGGGCTGGGATTTTTTAACGTGGACTTGGACTTCTAGTAATCCCCCCTGGTCTCTGGGTAGTGAGATCAGACGTCCGTGTGCATTGTTGCGCATGTAAAAATCCATTGGCAGTTGGAAGTCTAAAAGAGTAGCCTAATGGCGTTGCCCGGACAAAATTTGAAGTTAAAAATCTACCCAAAAGTATTTCAGGATCCTCGCCGGTGCTACAGGATCTGTGCACTGTGCTGAGCTTCTTAGGACTCAGAAGAAGAACGGAGCACTTATGGATTGCTACCCGTGTGCCATGATGTTGGTCCGTTTTTCAAACTTGAAATTACAGACGATAGGCCATAATTTTTTTTTCAACCTTCTTCTTCTGGCTTTGCCCAGAAAAAAAGACGATTGACACTTGTGTTGTGGTTTATAGCTAGACTATAATATCTGCGCATTTCGGCCTAGCACAACCTTTTTCAGAAAATCCTTAATTAGTCGCCTCTCACGATACGCTTACCAACAAAACTCGGCGCTCGGACCCTCTCAGGAAAGGAATGAGATAAAACTGAACTGAGAACTGATAAAAGTGAACAGGATTATTTGTGCACACATGAATTATCTCGAGTGATACAAATGTTTTACAATGCATCTGCTAATTAACATAAAATTACTACATAAAATCGTGTTAACATGCACAATGTGTGACATCTGGAAAATGGCGGAGAAGACCCCAATAACAAATGTGAACTTGATTGAATATAAAAAGATCCCAAAGCATTTAGTCACTCCCATCAAATCCTCGTTGGGTCATCATGGCGAATTTCCACCCTGCCGTTAAGCGTGAACAATATCTGAAGCCTTGTTACACTTTCTAAATTCCTTACTTCAGAGAAAGAAACAAGCAGCATCAAGTGGTAAGCAGAGGGCGGGTGTAGAGGGGGAGGAAGAGGGGGCGGGGGGCAATGTGATGGCAGGGAGGTCTGTTAAGGCCATTTTATCAGAACATTATAGAATTAGTATTAAATGTTAAATAAAATACAGGAAATTACCATCAGATAGGGAGGAGGGGGAGAGAAAGAGAGACAGAGCCTTCTATAAAACATTCTATGTTTAATATTACTTGTCATATACAGTACACAAAAGACAGCAAATCAAGTCTCAAATGTACTTGGTGGAAGTTTTTAACCAAATACAGTCTCGTCCACACACCAAACAAAACAAAAAAACCACATCAATACTGCTAATCTGATAAACGAAACAAGACAAACTAAAAACGCAACAAAAATTTGTTAAACAGACCCAGTGTTACACTTATCTTTCTAAACAATTGAGCTACCAAAGTCCATGCTGCATAGCTTCAGTATTACGTAAGTAAGTAAATGTGGACATCACACAGAGCGATAAACACCCGATGATACAAAGTGCCACCATGCGGATGAGGAACGCCCGTGGAGAGGTCCCGGAAACCGTGTTTAACCGTTAGCCTACATTGCGGCCCCTAGTAACAGACTGACTTTCTACCCCACTAGGACATCACAAAAGCGATAAACACCCGATGACACAAGGTGCCACCATGTGGATGAGGATCACCGTGGAGAGGTCCCAGAAACCGCGTTCAGACAATTGGCCATATTGATAGCCTGCCTATATTGCGGCCCCTGGCAAAAGCCAGAGTGGGGCTTCAAATAAAAAAAATGACGACCTAAAAAGGACGTAAGGAATCAATAGAATCAACCCTGGTAACAGCCAGGGTGGGGCTTCAAAATAACGAAAAAACTGCATCCCACCGGGGGGGGGGGGGGGGGGACCGAAGACTATAGCGTCGGTATTCAAATGCGATCAGTCTGATAGATATCTTGTGCAGAGCTATTTATTTCTGACTAAATGTTCTGTGTCTTAGGGTCGGCGTCTGTGCCGAACGCTCATTGTAATTCCTAGGTGCCGGGTTCGAAGAAGCTGCGGACGATATGTCAACAGACCACTATGAGTTGATTTCGACAGCGTTATCCAGAGCCGACGGTTTAGTGAGCAATGTCAAACTAGTGTGCGTAAAATTGTCTCGCGAAGCAATCAACAGCCACACACACACACACACACACACACACACACACACACACACACATAATGTCTTACGGCTAGCCAATCAGCCCAACTTCCTATCTCTTTGTAACGGCAAGAAGAAATACAACCTGAAAACTATTGACAGGGTAGACATGCTTTGTTCCAAACGTATTGGTGTTACCTTTCCCAGTAGTAAACAAGGCAGGCCGAAGGACGGATCTAGCTGCATGGGTAACATATGATCTCTGGAACACAGCACAGGATTTGTGCTAAGGGAAGGAGGGATCTGTAACGGGTATTCCCGTACTTCCCTGCAGCAAACTATAAGACAATCATCTGGAAAAACCGGGTGGACACACACACACAAATTCGACACTTAAAAAAAAAATGCAAACACGAGTAAAGTGTTTACAGGTACTCAACCCAACAGTGGATTTTTCCCTAGAATCATCGTCACCATAACCAGTCTTCTAAAAAAAACATTGCTCCCAATATCTCTGACGTCTTAACGCTTGGGCCTGTTGGGCTCTTGCCCGGGGCTCCACTAGAATAGGGGCCCCTTGCTAAGCTGTATATGTCAAGTGACTTGTCATAAATAAAAAATGTCTTTCCTCTCTGTTGTTGTTGTAGGGGCCTCAGTGGTACATAATGCTTTTAAGACGGTTCTGCCCATTACAAAAAGCCAATCTCTAAATGTCAAATGCACTGTCACCGGCACTTCCGCATGCACTGTGTCTGCGGTAACACGATGACAATGCAGAACTACTGAGAACTACAAGTTAAAACAGGGAATTTGATCTTCGATGGTGCTGTTACGTCTTCATTCAAGGCGTTACAAGCGTAAGTTCTTTCAGTCATGTTTTCGTTATTAAACACTGACCTTCATCCATTAAGTTTTAAATTGTTAACACTGAACATCTTGAATCTGTTTTTTCTTAATTTCGTTACCAACGTCAGACATTTTTTTCTGGTAATTCTGTGGACCACTTCATTCCACGGTCAGCTTATCTGACTTTACCGGTTACAATAATAAATGTTTATCACCTGGTGTGAATTTGACAAGTTTTTCTGTTAGCGCATCTTGAATTCGTCTTCCAGTGCAGTTAACTTTCGTTCCATGTCTTTAATCGTTCTCCAACTGTTACTGGCATATGTTAAAACTGAAATAATGCTGGAAATGGAAAATACTTAACTTAGTTTTAAAAGGATACAACTCCCCACCCCCTGTCTAGTTTTGTGCATCGCCACGTTTATATGTCTATTCTTGTGTTTCAACGTGCCCCCCCCCCCACACCATGTATACCTTCTTCCTCTTGCGCATCCCGTCTTCTTTTGCATCCAGGTTTTGTTTTGTGCGTCGAGTTTATATTCATGGTCTTGTGCGACCCCCGTGTATATCCTCACCCTCTTGCTTACCCCGTATGTCTTCCCCCTTCCCTGCCGCAACCATCTCTCTAGAATCCCGCTCCACGGGCATCACCGACCCCTGATAGTCATTACAAGCGGGGTCAGTGGTGCTGACCCACAGGTCGGTAGAAGAATTGAAGCCCAAAAATGATGACTCTATTTTGCCTCTTTCAGGGCTCGGGGAGGGGTTTTAATTTTAGCTTCCCAATACCCCCCCCCCCCTCTCCCCCGACCCATTTAGAGTGATCACACAGCACAAAATGTTTTGTTTTTTAAAATAACCTTTGGCTCCCCCCCCCCCGCCTTTTTTTTTTTAAAGAAGGAGGGGGAGGGGGAAGCCCCTCATAGGCTGGTTCAACTTGAGAGCCCAGGTAAATTTTTTTTTAATCTGGTGTCAAGAAAGTGCGAACGGGAGAACCCTATTTAAGGCTGGGTCCTCGGGGATTTACAACAAAAAGGTGGAAAGGGGAGAACCCTATTTAAGGCTGGGTCCTCGGGGATTTACAACAAAAAGGTGGGAAGGGGAGAACCCTATTTAAGGCTGGGTCCTCGGGGATTTACATCAAAAAGGTGGGAAGGGGAGAACCCTATTTAAGGCTGGGTCCTCGGGGATTTACATCAAAAAGGTGGGAAGGGGAAGAACCCTATTTAAGGCTGGGTCCTTGGGGATTTACATCAAAAAGGTGGGAAGGAGAAAAAGCACAATGGAAAACATATAAAGAAACAACATAATCAATCAATGGAGAACAAAAGAAACACCTTGTCTGTTTATGCGATTTATACAGGCAAAAATCTACCCACCCAAAACACAAGATCACAGGTAAAAACCCTTTCACACTAAACAACGTACCACAAGATCAGCAAACAACGCACCACAAGTTCAGCAACAACCACGACCAAACAAACTCCAGATAAATATCCTAAGCAGTTTGTCAAAAGTCACCTAAATAGAATTTGGTGATTTCACCTTGTGAATTTTTGGGGGCTGTCTGTCACTTTACAATGTTCCAACAGCATACATGTGAATTCTTACTCCAAATACAGTGGAACCTTGCTTAACGAGCATAATTCGTTCCAGAATCATACTCGTTAAGCGAAACACTCGTTATGTGAAACAATTTTTCTCATATAAATTATTGTAAAATACGATAATGCGTTCCATGTCGAAAAAAATACTCACAAAATGCTATGCATAACGTTTATTCAAAGAAAATTATATGCATATTGTTAAGGAGAGTGAAACATCTTAATCTTTTCTTCAAACGCGGAACGAACCTACCTGGAATGTGAATTAGATTTGCAGGAGAAAAAAAAGTCAAAATAATTATGGTACATAGATAACTGTTTTTTTTACTAGAAAGATGTCCAGAGACATTTGTTTTTGCCAACGATTCAAAATTTGGCGAAAATGCGACACAGCATTATCATTAAATAAATTTGCAATGCGCATAGCCCCTTCCTTATTAGGGTGAGGCTTCTCAATGTAAGATGCAACAGTTTGCCATGCTTTCAGAATTTCTCTTTTTTCGCCAGAAGATTGTAGCTTTTCTGTTACCTCCTCCTCCTCTGACAAACTTTCCTCCAAAACTTCTTGCTGTGAGACACAATGCAATTACATAAGCTCTTAGGTGGGCAGCTCTTGGATGTTCTTCCACAAGCTCTTCGATATCACTGTTATCCACCTACAATCCCATGATAGTGGCCAAAGACACAATCTCGTTGACAACAGGTTCCACAGATACTGTCTTGAACCCCTCAAAGTCTTGAATCGACAAAGCTCTCCGGCCAAAGCTTCTTCTAAGCAGAAGTTAGGGTTCTCTTGATAACCCCTTTGCCCGCCTTGTCGATCTTCTTGAGGCAGGCAATGATGTGGAAGTGATTTTTCCAAAACTCTTTGAGAGTGAGGTTGGTCCCTTCAGTCACCTGAAAACAATGCTCGAAGAGTGCTTTAGTGTAGAGCTTCTTAAAGTTAGAAATAACTTGCTGGTCCATGGGCTGGAGTAACGGAGTGGTGTTGGGAGGCAGAAACTGGATCTTGATGAACTTAAATTCTTCAGGGAGGTCATATTGTAGGCCTTGAGGATTCATGTACATATATTACAATATAACAAAAGTTTGAGAAAATGTGTGATCATAAGCAACACTACGATGTTACTGAACAAGTGCTAAACACAGACTGATGTAACATGCGCACAATTGGGGACTTTCCCTCTCCTCGCCACTCGTTATGCAAAACATCGCTCTTTAAGCAAGTTCTTTTTTTTTAAATATGTTTTGCTCGTTATGCGAATTACTCATTATGGGAGGTGCTCGTTAAACGAGGTTCTACTGTAGGTCCAAATTATAAATTATTATTATTATTATCACTATTATTCTACTCAGCCAAAGTTTTCATTCAGAACACATAGATCTCAATGTTCAAACATGAACAAAATTTAGCACTTAGGTGACTAAAACAATGCCAAGGATATAAAACCACACAAGAAAAGCACTTTAGTTCTAGACTAAACAAATCCTCATTCCTTCTTTGCATCAACCCATGGGCCATAAAGAGGAGAATGTGCATAAAGTATTCAATAGCATCATGCAGTCTTCCTTGCAGGATTGCTCCTGTGAGCAAGACTGACACAAACATCAGAATTTGTTGTTTTTATTGTGCCAATAGAAAACAAAACTTGCAGATCAGAGACTGACAGTATAAACAAACTCGGCAGAAAATCAAAGGGCCTTGCTAACCCTGCAGTATCAGGTTGTGGCTCACCAAAACAAACTCCAGAGAATGTCTGATAGGATTACCCAAACTTTCTGAGACAGAGACCAGAAATCTGGCAAAAGGAGCATGGGTGCAAGATAAACTTTGGGGCATGGGTGAAGATCTTGAGAGTACCGCCTTGTGCAACTTATACTGGAATAGATTAAAGTAAAGGTTGATTGCTGAAGAAGAACCGTGCCATTTTTTTGACAAAAAGATAATCATACCCACACAAAAAATCACTACAATCAATCATTCATCACACACCCACACAAACTGATTTTAATTGCTTCCTTTCTGTGATACATCATCATCATCATTTAATTACAAAGAATTACCAACATCACAATAGGAAAACCCTCACAGAGACAGCACTTTAGGGAGTTAATCCTGCCGGCGATGCCCAACGCTAAATGGGTACATTGCTAAACAGGTAGGACACAGACTCTCCATTGTGTGTGCGTCTGATGGATTCAGCGAGGATTATCGATATGTCTTGGCACTGAAAAGAGAATAACAACCAAATTGTGAGTAAAACTGATGAAATAAGGTTGAGGTGGTGCCTTGGCTGATACTGTTGCTACAGTGTAATGTTGAATAAAGTAATGAAACAAGGCTGAGGTGGTGCCACGGCTGATACTGCTGTTAAAGTGTAATACTGAATAAGTAATGAAACAAGGCTGAGGTGGTATCATGGCTGATAACTGTTGTTCCAGTGTAATACTGTATACAGTAATGAAACAAGGTTGAGCTGGTGCCACGGCTGACACTGCCATTACAGAGTTACATCCTGGAGTAATTGTTTTGCTAAGCTTTATAAAGCTAGTAAACCTCTTTAAAAAGGGAGATTTAATATCAAAATTAAAACAGTGCACTGAAAGGGTGGGACCAAAAAAAAAAAACTAGACTTTTGTCAACTTTTTGCTCCTAAAGCTTACAGGCAGGAAATTCTAGAAATGGGTCCCAATTGTAATGTATAGTTCTCATTTGGGAATTTCGTCAACATATCAGAAAATTGCTTTCAATTATTATTGGCCTAGTATGTATGGAGACATAAGCAGGTTTGTTAGAGCTTGCCCTGAATATCAACATGTTGCATCTAAAATGAAGATACCTTCTTTTAGTCTTGGAGAGACCACAACTGTTTCAACACCTTTTGAAAAAGTTTCAGTTGACATAATTGGTCTTCTGCCACATACCTATGCGTATATTTTTTTCTTTGATTTATTGTTCAACAATCTGGCCCAAAGCTATTCTGATTTTGAACATAGAAACAGTCAAAGTAGCAGATGCCCTAATATCCTGATCTACTCGTGTAGGGTAGGGTTCCCATACCAAATGGTTACGGATAAGGCGACACAATTTAAGAGTAGATTAATGGAAGAGATATTTTAAATATTTAATGTCAGACATATTCACACCAGTCCATACCGACCTCAAAGTAATGGATTAACTGAGCGTCTTAATGGGATGTTAGTAGGCCTGCTGGTGAAGCTGTCTCATGAGAAGCCGGATAAATGGGATGTTAGTAGGCCTGCTGGTGAAGCTGTCTCATGAGAAGCCGGATATATGGGATGTAAGTAGGCCTGCTGGTGAAGCTGTTTCACGAGAAGCCGGATAAATGGGATGTTAGTAGGCCTGCTGATAAAGCTGTCTCATGAGAAGCCGGATAAATGGGATGTTAGTAGGCCTGCTGGTGAAGCTGTCTCATGAGAAGCCGGATTAATGTGGGATGTTAGTAGGCCTGCTGGTGAAGCTGTCTCATGAGAAGCCAGATTAATGTGGGATGTTAGTAGGCCTGCTGGTGAAGCTGTCTCATGAGAAGCCAGATTAATGTAGGATGTTAGTAGGCCTGCTGATGAAGCTGTCTCATGAGAAGCCGGATAAATGGGATGTTAGTAGGCCTGCTGGTGAAGCTGTCTCGTGAGAAGCCAGATAAATGGGATGAATATTTAACAGCAGCTTTATTTGCTCATAGGGAAGTTCCGCATAGTTTAACAGGACTCCCGTCTGCAACTTTACTTTCTGGTCGACCTGTTGATAGACCTCTTGATCTTCTCAAAAAGACTTGGACATCTGATATGCAAGACGAGGTTATGAAAACCACTCCAGTTTATATTGAAGAGTTGAAAAACAGACTGAGGTTGGGACTTGCCGATGCTTAATTTAAGAAAAGCCAGGAAAAAACAGGCAGCTTACTATAACAGGAAAACCACGGACAGATCATTTTGAAGTGGGCGAGAAAGTACTATTAATTAAGCCCAAAAAATGGAAGTTAGCTGGAGTTATTCTAGGAAAGTGCTTTTGTTTTAATAGCAAAGACATCTAGGACCATTTACAAGACAAATGTTAAAAATAAACATAAAAGCATATCACATCAATCTTCTCAGAAGATATGAGAGTTGACAATTCCTCAAAACATGTGATGTGCAGGTCTATTTCTAACTGTCCATAATGTGATGTGAAGAACTGGAATCAGGATTTTTGTGTAAGCAGACGTCCCGTAGGATGGTCAGACACATTATGACAACCATCATCATGTACCCCAAAACATCTCAAGATGTGAAGGAGGGTCCTTTACTATACCCACTGTATGAGGCTAGGTTAACTCCAGCGATATAGTGGTTGGATGAAAGAATGAACTTGCCACTGTTGAGTGGAACCAGACCAATGTTTTAGGAGGTGAAGGAACTGCTCACCCATGGTATGATGATAGAGACGGCAGTTGTCACGAGGGCATATGTGCTGGTTGAATGCAAGAACAATCTTGCCACCAAGTGGAACCAGACCAGTGTTCTTGGAGGTAATGGAACTGGTCACCCACAGAATGACAATGCAGACAGCAGCTGTCACAGAGGCATTTGTGATGGTTGGATGCAAGAACAATCTTGCCACCGAGTGGAACCAGACCATGTTCTGGCAGGTGAAGGCAGTGGTCACCCATGGTATGATGATGGAGACAGCAGTTGTCACATGGGGGCATTTGTATGGTTAGCAGAACAGAAAGCAGCTCATGCATTGATAGTGGCAGACTCAGCATGCTTAAAAAGATCCAAACTGGCAAACTCTTAACTAGAATGGGTTGACAGCATCTAGAAAGCCTGTCTCAAGAAACTATTTTGGCTGTATTCACTGGGAGACGACAGAGTAAAACTGGCCATGTCTGCAGTGGTTGGCAGAGGAAGAAGTATAAACAGGGGATTGCAGTGTGCTCCAGAAACATTGAGATTAACGACAATGTTCATATGTTGCTTGTGATAAAGTGAAGCTGACCAGTTCGACTTTTTGTTTGCTTGGATACATTTTCTTCCTAAATCAGTAGTGTCCTTCATACAGCCTCCTTTCCCTGATGTGTAATCATCGTTGCCCCATGTGGTGCTATACAATAATCATTGCCCCATGGTGCTATACTGTGTAATACAATAATCATTGCCCCATGTGGTGCTATACTGTAATACAATCATCATTGCCCCATGTGGTGCTATACTGTGTAATACAATCATCAATGCCCCATGTGGTGCTATACTGTGTAATACAATCATCAATGCCCCATGTGGTGCTATACTGTGTAATACAATCATCAATGCCCCATGTGGTGCTATACTGTGTAATACAATAATCATTGCCCCATGTGGTGCTATACTGTAATACAATCATCATTGCCCCATGTGGTGCTATACTGTGTAATACAATCATCATTGCCCCATGTGGTGCTATACAATCATCATTGCCCCATGTGGTGCTATACTGTAATACAATAATCATTGCCCCATGTGGTGCTATACTGTGTAATACAATCATCATTGCCCCATGTGGTGCTATACTGTAATACAATCATCATTGCCACATGTGGTGCTATACTGTAATACAATCATCAATGCCCCATGTGGTGCTATACTGTAATACAATCATCATTGCCCCATGTGGTGCTATACTGTAATACAATCATCATTGCCCCATGTGGTGCTATACTTTAATACAATCATCATTGCCCCATGTGGTGCTATACTGTGTAATACAATCATCATTGCCCCATGTGGTGCTATACTGTAATACAATAATCATTGCCCCATGTGGTGCGATACTGTAATACAATAATCATTGCCCCATGTGGTGCTATACTGTGTAATACAATCATCATTGCCCCATGTGGTGCTATACTGTGTAATACAATCATCATTGCCTCAAGTGGTGCTATACTGTGTAATACAATCATCATTGCCCCATGTGGTGCTATACTGTAATACAATCATCATTGCCCCATGTGCTGTCTATTCCTTTTTGACCAGATTGGTGGGGCCCCCAGAACCCACATGTGGAATACTCCCACATGACACTGGCCAGTGGTGCACATCTTCCTGAAAATGAGTCGAAAGTTTCTAAAATTTCCAAATTCAGCAAAAGCAGCAGACGTTTTGACTGCTATTTTTATCGTCCAATCATTGATGGATTTAAATAAGTGTAACATGCACATGGGTTCGTTTAGCATCTGGACTGTGAGAGAACTCTGGTGTTAATTCATTACTCAGGGACCTGGTGTGTGTGGGGGAAGGTAGTGCGGCACCCTCATTATTTTTAAATCTGTTGGTCTCGAGGCACAGCGTTCGCCTCGAGTGCTGGAGGTCCCGAGTTTAGGCCCCGGTGAAGGCTAGGATTTTTTCACGTGGACTTCTAGTAATTTTCCCTGGTCTCTGGGAAGTAAGATTGGACACCTGTGTTTATTGCTGCATATGTAAAAAAAAAAAATCCCTTGTCAGCTGGAAATCAAAAATAGTAGCCTAACGGCGCTGCACAGGCAAAAGTTGGGGTTAAAAATCTACCGCTAAGTATTTTATGAACCTCGCCTGTGCTACAAAGTTCGTGCACTGAGCTGAGGTTCTTAGGACTCAGGCTCAAGTTAAAAGTAAAACAGAGCTTATGGATTACCACCCTTGCACCATGATGTTAATCTGTTGTTTAAACAGAAACAAAAATCAAAATAGGTCAGCCACTCGACATCAGGCACTTAATGACAAAGCACTCCACCTCAGCCACAGAAATCCACTTCCACATTAGCCACTCCTTTTTGTGTCAGCAACTCCACCACATCAGTCACTCCCCTCCACAGACAATAAATTAAATGAAAATAGCTCACAAATAAATGAACACTGGCAATCAACATTGAAAGGTTATTTATTATCTCCAAATAAGTGTAATTCCAGTACCATGCTAGGTTTACAGATAACAAAATATCCTTGCTAAACTCAACAACTTGCCCCGAGAATAAGACCTGGTATTATATTATTTTTGCTTAAAAAATTACTAGGGCTTTTTTGGGGAATTTTTTTTTTTTTTTCCAGATATAAAAATTTACCCTAATTCATGTAAATAATTCTACATTTAGGTAAATTCAGTCACGTTATCTTCTAGAACACTGCCATAACTCTCCAAGTCTCGAATTCTAGCCTGAGTGTCTTGCGTCTCCATTTCCTATAGAACCTTTGGCTCCGGTCTAGTATGTCCAGTCTGAGTGTCTTTTGTCTCCATTTCCTATAGAACCTTTGGCTCCAGTCTCTCATGTCCAGCAATACAGCCTCCTTTAAATGAGCATTTCTTGTTTATGTCACCTGATCGTATTATGACAAGTCCCTCAGTCTAGCTCACCATCTTAACCAGGACTTATTTTTTAGGGGGTAGGTCTTATTTTCGCAGAAACATGATAGCAACATTCACTAAATCCATGACATCTATGGCCATTGTATATCATACGACATCTAGAAACTGAAACTTTATTTACACATTATTTTTGTGTTACCAGTGCCAAACATGGACATTAACAGAAGAAACAAATCTAAACAACAGAAATGAAATGTCTAAGCCAAATCCTAAATGTAACTAGAAGAGACAAAATCAGAAATTACAATATCAGGAAAAAAGTTGGGACGGAACCTTAACTAAACTACATCAGGAGACAACAGATCAAATGGTTCAGACATGTGTGAAGACTACCACCAGATGGTGCACCACAGAAAGCTACGTCACTTAAGACATAATAGAAAAAGAGCTACAAGTCAACCAGGCATGTGATGGATAGGTAGAAATGACAGGCCGTAAACACCAGTATCCAGGTAGCACATAACAAGAATCACACCTGATGCCTCTTCAAAACCTGACACCAAAAGGCAAAACAGGACTGGAGAAGAAGATCAAGATTTACCATTTTCAAAGGTGGTGTACATAAGAGAGTCCTGAGGATTTGGGGCTGCACAGCTAGTGCAGTTTCCAACAACTGTGTAGGTTAGGATTTGTACTTTAGTATTTGACAGAAAAATTATCCATCACTTCAACAAGGTTTCGAACCAAGTTACGACGAGTGGTAAGCATCCTAATTACTAGAAATAACATTTGGAAGTGGCAGATAACTTCATCTGTGTTTTTTGTTGTTGTTGTTGGGGGGGGGGGGGGAGAGGGGGGAGGCACACCTCATAAACAGGTTCTTCCTTTTATTTTGAAAATTACTTTAGTGACTGTGTTGAGCAAACGGTGCTAACATGTTCAACAAGTAACTTCTATCAATTGTGTCTGTGCATCAAATGATACAGTGAACAGGTCAACAAGTAACTTCTATCAATTGTGTCTGTGCATCAAATGATACAGTGAACAGGTCAACAAGTAACTTCTATCAATTGTGTCTGTGCATCAAATGATACAGTGAACAGGACAACAAGTCAAGACTAGTTCAATCAAAAGATACTTTATTTAATGGTTTTGGGTTGCAAAGCTAGAATTCACAGCCTAGCTGTAAACCACAGCACAATTTGCCAACCACAGAAGAAAAAATAATGCAACCTGATTCCAAGCCTTACAAACAAACAGGTATTACAGATTCTCTGGGAAGGAAGAATGCTTGTCACCTTAACTCACAATGCTGTAAACTAGTCTATATGAAGCCTTGATCACTTCAATATGGTGCGGGCAGGGCCTTAAGACATAAAGAAACCCCAGCATACACAGTGTTTAAATGGTTTAATGGAAGATATATGGAGAAGCTGAACACATGCAATAACAACAACATCACTACTGGTAAAAACAAATCATAACAACAAAAGTAGAATTCTTTTTCTTCTTCTTCACGTTCACACTGCCCGTAAACTCCGGCAGAAATTTCTGGTTTTTCGTCTACTTCTGAAATCTAGTCCTGTTTCAGAAACTGAGTGTTGCGTGCCCATCTGTTTTACAGGTCTGACTCATTTGCATGCAGAGTGTTGGTTAATTGCCTCTCAGTCAGATGTAGAAGTAGTAATAATAATAACAACAGTAATAATAGTAAAAACAATAACATAATAATTATAATCACTAATAATAACAATTTCACAATAATTAACAAAATTCTTAGCAATAATAATAACAATAATTCATCATAGGAACATTAATAACAACAATATGTAATAATAATATAGAGGTAACAATAACAAAGGTGACAAAATATGGCAGTAACAGCAAATGTGATATGGTAACTAAGAAGAATGAGAACAACAAAAGGCCAGAATTAACTGTTATTTGGCAATAACAACATATGAGATTATACTACCTTAAACTAAAAATATGAAAATAATAAAAAGAAACTAAATTTAACAATATTTGGCAATTTGTGGTGTTACTGGGTAATTCTGCCACTGCTTTCTGAATGGTTTGATGCTCATAAAGCTGTTGAAATCAATGCAAAGTGGTCTGCTGCCATATTACCTGCAGCGACTTTAAACCTTGACATGTTGGAATTATGAAACTACAATTTATAACATCTAAGCCTCAGCTGACATCATTCTGCCCCTTGACAGAAACAAATTCATGGCCTTTTCAAGGGTTCATTTGAGAGCCTAGCATTCTTAGCTGTTCGCCCATGTGTTCCTCTATACAATTCTGAACCTGGCTGACAAAAATTAGCTTTATTTTTGTCAGATCATGTGGGTGAATGTGCAAATGAATATGCTGATCTATTGTGGAAAGTAGCCCCGCAACGGACCCGGCTGACATAGTGAATACCTTACAAAAAGTTAGAATGCTGCCAGTCAAAGGATTGCAAATCTCAAATAAATCGCAAAATCAGTAAATCAAAAGTGTGCAACACCTGACAAGATATAGGCAGGGGGGTCAATGGACAACACCGTAGGAGCTTCTTGTTTCTGAGCAGATTAAGCTTGTGCAATAGAGCCAAGGAAAACAACAGCAGCAGGGTAAGAACACTTAATGCTGTAAGAGAGGCAGGGCAGCTGATGTAGTAAAGTGCTAACTGTGGATTGGTTCATTGGTTCTCTGCCAGAGATAAAGGGCTAGACTGCGAGAGGTCTAACTCCTATGGAGGCCGACAGTGAAAGACAGACTTTTGCAAATTGTAAGAGGGCCAGACGCAGCAAGCTGCAGAGAGGAGAAAGAAAACCATCCTGGGTATAATACAGTGTAACAGTTTCTATGGGACCATGTGGCAGAGACTGCCACTTTGGCATGGGACTTTAAAGTTTTAGCAGACACGGTTCCCTAGCCCAGCGGCGCAGTTCCATGCTCCGTCCCTAGGGACTGACGGTTGTCTACTAATGGATAACAGTAAACCAACCTAGAACCAGAGTGCTGTATAGTTTTCTGCCTCTAAGGTCCATTTTGATTCCAATGGTTCCCTGTGTCGGTTCTGGGGCCCTACCATGGGGAAAACAAGAACAGACGCACTGCCTTCCCAACAATCATGTCATAGAAGTCAACTAATTGGGGGCTTCCTTCAAAGTCAGAGTACATCTGCCTAAGCAGCAATGAACAACCACAAATAAGCCAGTAAAACGGATGTACACACAAACCTCAGGCCCTGACACAAATCAGACTTTCCGCTGCAGCATACAGCCAGAAAAAAAAAAAAAAAAAAAATTTTTCAGGTTGTGCATCTTGCATATAATGCTAGGCTTAGTTTTATAGACGAATCAGCACTTACCTAATGGGCCATATAAGAAACATGAAGCTGGCCATTTTTACTTACAGGAAACTACCTGGTGGCATGTTGGGCTGGTTCAACTTGGGAGCTAAAGCCTACTTAAATCTCTAACCCAAGAAGACAGCAACAAGTTGTGAGTGTAAATGCTACATAAGATGCACAGAAAATAGACACTGGGTACTTGGGCAAAGAATGGTTTACATCGCTCGATGACTCAGACTAGGAACACATAGATTTTCAGTGCAGGGTAATCAGCAAGCTGACTTGCTGATGCTACTCCTCTGGGCGGTGCGCTACTTTATGATAAAGCGGAGGTGATAAAGTCTCTAGGGGATCGAGTGGACACTGCCACAAAACTGTCTCCATACCTCAAAAGACTAGTTCAGCAGGGGTGAGTAGCAGCAGGGGTGAGTAGCAGCAGGGGTGAGTAGAGGTTCTGAAATAGATTCAACACTAAGAAGAAAACAGAGGCGTACTTGTAATTAGGTTGCAACAGGTACTATTAGCATGTCTATTCTTTGTTGGTTACTGAGGAAGGAGACGGAGCACATGTGGGAATGTTCTGAGTGCAAGGACATCACTTCTTTATTCACTCATTCATCACTTCAATCAGGATGCAGGCACATATTCACAGACACGGTTACATATAATGCATACATGAGCAGATGGCATGCCAATCTAACTATAAAAACAAGCCCTACATAAAGGGACAAAAAAGTTTGTTCGCAAGGAATAAAGGGAAAAAATGTTTCATAAGTATTGCACCTGCATAAAATAAGATGAAACTAATAACAAAAAACCTACTGTTAATATAAATAATAATATCATGGCAAAAATATTAGGAAAAATAAATAAATGTGCCGGGTCTCCCAACAACAACAACGGCAAAAACATCTGGGTCATATTGGGTCGAGATTCAACATCAAAGCACCCAGGCCAAGCCCATATTAGCTTCATCTCTCTCCTCAATTTTTTTCCCGCCATGGCAAAAACAGCTATGCTGCAACATCTGTGCCTTCTGGCCCAGTACATGGTCCTCATTTATGGCATGCCTGTTAAGGGGTCAGTGAGTTTGTTCTTTCTATTTACCCAAAATGAAGCTCGTAGCCAACATGGAGACAGCAATTTATTTATGTATATTATTTTATCATCATCATCAATTGCCTTGCCAACTGGCGTAGGTGATCACACCTCTCCACAATGGGCCCCAAATGAAGGTGTGATCATCTGTGGTCATCCTAGGCAGAGGTTCCCGCCCTGAAGCCTGTGGCTAGCACAGGTCTATTGATCAACATTTCTTTCCAAGTTGGCAGCGCATCTGCGTGAGAGGCTAGAAACTAACAGCTGCCTGAGAGGCTAGAAACTAACAGATGGAAGCACAAATAAGCCAAATCTGTCACACAGGTGTGCAGGCAAACACTCAAGCTTTGGAACAAGACCAAAGTCCAGAAGTAATAGAAGAAGAGACTTTCCACCGGAGTTTACAGCCAACAAGTGCAAAGAAGCAGACACTTGAAAATAATTCAAGACAAGCAACTAAACAAGATCTAAAGGGTAAAACTTGCCCAATAACATCATAAAATTAGCTAAATGGAAACTACAGGTTCTTTACATTCTTCATTATACTAGTTCATTATAACCATACAAGCATTGTAACAATACAAAATAATACAGCTAAATAAACAGCAGATGTCTTGCTTGCAGCCGATATCTTGAGTGAACAAACTGGGTCTCATCAGGTGAAGACATCACATGGGTACATGACCAAACAGATACGATACTGATTCTCCATTGTGTGTCCTCCTGACGGCCTCAGCCAGAATTATTGATATGTCAACACTCTGAAATAGATAAAAGAAAGGAGGTGCAGAAATCAAACCTCAAGAAACTGAAACAAACAAAAAAATAATATTAAAAATAATAAAAACACATCTAGTTCTATCAATCAGGTGAGATTCACAATGAAGGTTGGCTGCAATGGGTCTGTAATATTGTTTCTTGCTCTGGTTGTAAACTCTCAGACTGCTGTTGATCCATCTTTTGCCGTTATCCTCTCACTTTTATCGTTGCCAATCTCTTGCTTTAAACTTTTCTCCCTAGTGTGAGTCTTCCTTTTCAAGTAGCCAAAGTATATCCCTTTTCTTTGTTTAATTTTTTGTTTTTGTTGTTTCAACAATCACATTTTTATTCCATCTCTCCAAAAACCTTCCAGCAAATCAAGTTTATGGTTGCTGACTGGCCCTGTCTCTCCCAGCAGATAAAGTTTATGATCCCTTACTGGCTCTGTCTCTGCCAGCAGATAAAGTTGTATGATCCCTGACTGGCTCTGTCTCTGCCAGCAGATAAAGTTTATGATCCCTGACTGGCCCTGTCTCTGCCAGCAGATAAAGTTTATGATCCCTGACTGGCCCTGTCTCTGCCAGCAGAAAAAGTTTATGATCCCTGACTGGCCCTGTCTCTCCCAGCAGATAAAGTTTATGATCCCTGACTGGCCCTGTCTCTCCCAGCAGATAAAGTTTATGATCCCTGACTGGCCCTGTCTCTCCCAGCAGATAAAGTTTATGATCCCTGACTGGCTGTCTCTGCCAGCAGATAAAGTTTATGATCCCTGACTGGCTCTGTCTCTGCCAGCAGATAAAGTTTATGATCCCTGACTGGCTCTGTCTCTGCCAGCAGATAAAGTTTATGATCCTTGACTGGCTCTGTCTCTGCCAGCAGATAAAGTTTATGATCCCTGACTGGCTCTGTCTCTCCCAGCAGATAAAGTTTATGATCCCTGACTGGCTCTGTCTCTCCCAGCAGATAAAGTTTATGATCTGGCTCTGTCTCTCCCAGCAGATAAAGTTTATGATCCCTGACTGGCTCTGTCTCTCCCAGCAGATAAAGTTTATGATCCCTGACTGGCTCTGTCTCTCCCAGCAGATAAAGTTTATGATCCCTGACTGTCTCTGTCTCTCCCAGCAGATAAAGTTTATCATCCCTGACTGGCACAGTCTCTCTCAGCAGATAAAGTTTATGGTTGCTGTTTCAGTTTCTCCCATCAGATGAGTGAGTGACTCAAGTCCCCCTCAGCAGATAAGTGAGTGACTCAGCC
This sequence comes from Candidula unifasciata, assembly GCA_905116865.2. NCBI lineage: Eukaryota > Metazoa > Mollusca > Gastropoda > Stylommatophora > Geomitridae > Candidula > Candidula unifasciata. The sequence goes on along the minus strand of CAJHNH020001225.1, from coordinate 198,354 downwards.
TCTCTCAGCTAATGAAATTTTTAATTGCTGACTGAATCAGTTTCTCCTAACAGATGAGTGACTCATTCCTAGCAGCAAATAAAGTTTAGGTGGCTGACTGATTGTACTTCATGGTCAGGGCAACACTTCCAGAGTTTGTGGATATAAGATGTCTCATTCCATGACCGTCTGAGCCAAGGCTGCCCAGCTACCAACTGCCGAGCACTAACAGAAAGCCTGATTTTACAATCAATTTACTATAAAGATTATAAGGGAGCCAAGGATAAGCCAGTTACATGCTCTCCTACCTGTCCAAATATCTTGGGTTTAAATCTGCATGAAGGCAGACTTTTTTTTTCTTTTCTTTCAAAGCTGACCCTAGCTGCCTGGTCAAACCAAACAAAATAGATACTAAGTGAAGGAGGTAAGGGTGACCGGCATGGTGCTGACCACAACATCCATCGAGTGCTGAATGGTCAATACAATTGTAAGTCCAGGAACTTGTGCTTGATGCACCACGGAAAAAAAACAGGTTTTAATTTGTTACTGGTCAGTCTTCTTCTTCTTCATCGTTTGTCCAAATAAGGTAAAAGCAATGTACCAGTTTACAGAATAGCTGTGATATTTGCACCTGTTGGTTGACACATCTGACTTCATCTTGCAACTGTTGGTTGACACATCTGACTTCATCTTGCAACTGTTGGCTGACACATCTGACTTCATCTTGCAACTGTTGGTTGACACATTTGACTTCATCTTGCAACTGTTGGTTGACAAATCTGACTTCATCTTGCAACTGTTGGTTGACACATCTGACTTCATCTTGCAACTGTTGGTTGACACATCTGACTTCATCTTGCAACTGTTGGTTGACAAATCTGACTTCATCTTGCAACTGTTGGCTGACACATCTGACTTCATCTTGCAACTGTTGGTTGACACATCTGACTTCATCTTGCAACTGTTGGTTGACACATCTGACTTCATCTTGCAACTGTTGGTTGACAAATCTGACTTTATCTTGCAACTGTTGGTTGACACATCTGACTTCACCTTGCAACTGTTCACCAGGTTTGGCTTCTCAGTGAAGGTCAGCAATTCCTTTAATCTCCACTCCCATTCTGGTTATTGCAGTCTTGTACGCTCCATTGTTCAAACACATTTTTTTGTGTGTTCAAACACATACCCTAGCAATCTTCTCCTTTGTTCACCGTTTGCAAATTTTCAGTAGAAAGTCCTGGCTGTTCGCCCATTTGGACTTTGGCTTTGCGCCAAGGCCTGAGTTTTAATGTACATCCGTTTTACTGGCTTATTCCGTGTGCAACTGGTTGTTCCTGGCGGCTTGGGCAGGTGCACTTCGAATGAAGCCCCCAAATAGTTGATTCCTACGACGTGTTTGTTGGGAGGCAATGGGTCTATTCTACACTCTCATTCTGGTTGTTGCAGTTTTGTATGCTCCACTGTTCAATCAGGTATTATTTTTGTGTGTGGAATAGTTTTTACCCTGGCAATCAAACCCTATTCTTACACCGTACTGCTACAAGTGTCACAAGTTTATGAAGGCAGGATGTCTCACTGGACAGAATCATCTGTGTCAATGCTACCTGTGTGAAATCCTCCTGAGTCTCCCTCTTCACTTTCACTGGCTGTACACTACTGCATAAGGTCCTGGCTGTTCATCTACTTCTAGACTCTGATCTAGTTCCAGGACCTGGGTTTTACATGCAAATCTATTTTACATATCTGATTTGTTTGTGTGCAGACTGATGGTTCCTGACTTCTCAGCTAGATGCACACCCACTTTGAAGGCAACACTGATCCTATGTAAGCTAGGCCTGCCTGTTTCTAGGATGACAGTGTAAAAAGGTCCTGACCCGTCTGAACCCTGGTGAGCCCCAGTGTGTAATTCAGCACCTCTGCACACTTGATTGAGTCCGATATCACAAAAGTTTGAAGATAAAGAGCCGTATGGCTAGAACAGTTGCCATTACCTGCTCAGGTTAAGATTGTTATTTCTGTCCCAGGCACCTTACTGTGGATTGAAAACCAGGTCTCTCAAATGAGAATCCAGTATTCTAACCAGCGAATTTTCATTTCAAATACTGCTGCAAGTGGCGCAGTAATTTGGGTCAGATGCGTGACTGAAAGTTAAGGCCCTTGGGATGTGAAGAAGTGGGAAGCTCAACACATGGGTGTGAGGTCAAGCAGTAATGTATAAGCTATGACGGTTCCTTGGGTGAGACCAGGGCCACAGCGAACTGTGTCAGCTCTGCATGTATGGAAGCCTCCTAGGATGGCGGGAAATGCTCATGATCTGCCCCTGCCTTCCATTGAGTAAAGAAAAAATTAAAGGTCCCTTTTCTACACCTTTAGGCGTATAGGGCATATAGGGCTAGACCTATATTTTTTATAGACCAATCGACACAAAAAGGGCAAAGTGGTCAGCATTACGCCGGCCGCCTTGACTTCCCAGGACTGCACCCGGTACCCACTCAAGGCTGAGTCGACCTGGGAGTCAAGGTCATTTTTGAAAAAAGTAAAAAAAATATGCTGTAGACAGACATAATGCAATTACATCACTGGATGAACGAAAAAAGAAGCAGAATTACTACTACTAAAGCAGGACTCTTGAAGTAAGGGACTGCAGCGATTGTCCTTATATATCGTCACCCCCTTGTGGGAAGCAATTTTTTTATTATTTTGAAGCCCCACCCTGGCTCTTGCCAGGGGCCACAATATAGCCTGACGGCTGAACGCGGTTTCCGGGACCTCATCTGCATGGTGGCACTTTGTGTCATCGGGTGTTTATCGCTTGTGTGATGTCCTGGTGGGACAAAATGTACAACTGCAGCGAGGAATGAAGATAGTCACCATCTCTCACATGGACTAGTTTATGTGGCTGCAAACAAACTGAAATTCATACAGCAGTGTCAAGCCGAGTGAAGAAGACTGTGCCCTCTTTGAGGTCAAGATAGGAGATATTTAAAAAAAAAAAAAACATGTGAGTTGCACACCCTTTGCAGGTCGCTGAGGAACCAACACAAGTATTTCTCAGCCGTTTGTGATTTTACTAGGCAATTTGGCGCTTAGTTGTTTGCCATTGCCTTCTGAGCATCTGGCTCTCAACACCGCTGTAAAAATTAACATAAAGTTGTCAAATCACCTGCAGCTGGAATCAAACAGGGCACCTCAGAATTACGAAGCATGCTTGCAACACCTGAGCCACAGAGGCTGACCAATATTATAACCAACTTCTAATGGAAACAATCACTAGAAGCACCCTAGGGGGCTGCTGCATCGGAAGGCTAAGCAAGGATGCAGTGATTTTGATTGTAATAACATGATCCATGGATGCATAGGTGACCTTGACCCGTATATTATAAACCAATCACCTGCGAGTTTCTTAAATCTAATCCAGAACCTTCCGAGCGTGAGTTTGGCATCTTAATCGCTCCACCACAGAGCCAGACATTTAATCAGTCAGTAATGTTTACTGGAAGTTTTCCTATCAGTCAGTAATGTCAACTGGAAGTTGTACTTCAACAAATGAACATATATAAACAAATAAGAAGAACATTTTAAAAAGATATACTCAAAACAGGCTAACAAAAATTTTTTTGCTATATAAAAATGAAAATATGTCAGAAAAAGATACAGAGGTAATGATGAGTAAAATAAGAAACAAAAAATGTAACAATTATGTGCAGCTTTTATGTCTTTGATATTTCTTAGCGTTTACCGGCTGCAAAGTCGGTGGACAGTTCTGGCTGTTCATCCACTTCTGGATTTTGGTCTTATTCCAGAAATTGGGTTTTGCCTGCACATCCATTTGATAGATCTGGGTTGTTTGTATGCAGATTGTTGGTTCCCGGCCTCTAAAGTAGTGGCTATCCCACTTCGAAGAAAAGACTAAATTAGCCCCTTTTACCGCATGCTTGTGAAGGGGGCAGTATATGTCTACTTTTCCCCAAAAAAATGCAGCCCCTGTAACATACATGGGGAATTTCAAAAGTATGCTGAAATATAAGGCGAAAGGTGCCGATATCGCAGCCTAGCTGTAAACTACAAAACAACATGCCAACTGCCCTTCTGAGGGTTAATTCAGAAGATGTCATTGTGATTAGTTTTATTTATTTTTTTTCTATACAATAATAAAGGGGCAGAGCAGACTAAAAATTGTGGCACTGCCCATGGGTTCAATCAGGTTTGACCTCAGAGCAGACTAGAAATTCTGGCACTGCCCATGGGTTCAATCAGGTTTGACCTCAGAGCAGACTAGAAATTCTGGCACTGCCCATGGGTTCAATCAGGTTTGACCTCAGAGCAGACTAGAAATTCTGGCACTGCCCATGGGTTCAATCAGGTTTGACCTCAGAGCAGACTAGAAATTCTGGCACTGCTCATGGGCTCAATCAGGTTTGACCTCAGAGCAGACTAGAAATTCTGGCACTGCCCATGGGTTCAATCAGGTTTGACCTCAGAGCAGACTAGAAATTCTGGCACTGCCCATGGGTTCAATCAGGTTTGACCTCAGAGCAGACTAGAAATTCTGGCACTGCCCATGGGTTCAATCAGGTTTGACCTCAGAGCAGACTAGAAATTCTGGCACTGCTCATGGGCTCAATCAGGTTTAACCTCAGAGCAGACTAGAAATTCTGGCACTGCCCATGGGCTCAATTAGGTTTGACCTCAGAGCAGACTGGTTGAAAAGAGGAAGGTCAAGAATGGCTCGGGATAAAGATGCCATCGCCTTAGTGGCCTCAGCTGAGCAAATACACAGGGAGCAGGAATGGGCACAACAACTGACAGACGAAAACGCTGGGCTAGAGGATGCAATAGTATACTGTCGAGGATATGCAGGAGTGCGAGGAAATAAAAGAGTGGATTTTCTGGCTACAAAGGCGATAGCTACAGAAACTCTTGTACTGGACAAGAGAGGCAATCTGAGGACCATCTATGAACAAATACTGATAGAAGACATGAGGTTACATGAAATATAGAAATAAGGAATCGGGCGTGGATCAGGCGAGGAGGGGCGCATGAGAGGAAGAAAACGAGTTTATAATCAGTGTTCTACAGGAACAGTTAGCATCCACACCTTAAGAAATTTGCTGCGGGAGACAAGAGCACCTATTGATGTCGATTTTTAAATGAAGTGTTTAATGTAGCTATTTAAAAGTGTGTGTCATATGCTGATGTAGGCTTTTTAGCTGCAATGTTAATTTTGTCAATCGTAATTGTCATTGGTGATTTCAGAAATGAGAAGACATTTCTACCTTTCGACTGGGTTGATCAAATCAAACATAGCTGAGGAGTCAAAGAGGATTTTTTACCAACTAAACTAATGTGCAACTATCTAACCAAACAACAATATGTATTGTATATAAAGACAATTGAGGAAAAAAGGACAATTGAGGAAAGCAATAACATGATAATAATGGTTAGCATGAAATCAGTGTTCATCACAACAGGATATTACAGTTCAGCATAAAACCAACATTCTACAACACAATAGAATTGTAAAGTTTAGGAAAAAATCAACATTCTTTTATGCAAGCAAAAACATAAAAGCTATCAAATGAACAACATAAAAATGTGAGGAAAAAATAAATAATACCTACCAATGGTAAACACGTTCAAGAACGAAGTGTCCAGCATGCGTCACGAAAACGGAAACCGCAGCCACATTCTTGTGTCTGACACAAAAATACAGCTGCCTGGCTGAAGAGTGTTCTTTAACACGCCGTTTAAAACAAGCAGAAGTTCAAACAAAGCTTGAATACGGATTAGTTAACATGAAAACAGCCAAAATAAAGCAAGGCTTCTGTCTGCAGCAAGTTTCGGCCACATCAGATATATTTAGCACTAGTCATGCATCAGTTTCTATGTTGATAATTGAGCTAGAGCAAGTTACAAGATCTGTTGAAAAAATGTCCAACCTGTTACCAGAAAAATCACAATCAATGCTCTAGAGGGTGAAAACTCCATATTCAAAGTAGCCTCCTTCTGACTGTGTGCACTTGTCCAAGCAGTACACCATTACTACAAGCCACAAGCATTTGAATTTAGTTTTTGTTCGGAAATGAAATACAGCTTGGCTATGGCAATCCACATTTCTCGTGGCTAAAATTAGTTCCTTGTGAGCTGCACTTTCAGTCTGAGGAACAGCTACAAATCTCAAGCAACCATGCTGGGATAGTGTGGAGGCTGACAAACTAAATGTATGTACTGTATTGTCATGAGAGACCTGCAAAGCTCACACTACTGGGAGATTGCTTTATTCCTTTATTTTGCACTGAACAAATTCATGAAATCAATGAATGACCTCCAGGTAGTATTGGTTGAAAATCTAGCAGGTGTTCAGGTACATCAGGAAGGGAATAGGGAATCTGACTACAGAAAGGTTGGGGACTGAGCATCTGAGAAGAAGCACACTACATACATGTAATGGCAACAATGTTTCTGAAATCCTATGCTCTAATTGTGGATAATTTTCCTTAATGTGCCAGTCACACCTGCCAACCCCCACAGGCTGTGTTCCCACACTTCTCCCCCTCCCCCACAGCACAATATCATACTGAATGTCTGGAAATACAGAAAGGTGCCAACAACCCACACACTGTTCAATCACAGGCCAACAAGCCAGTGACTAATACTCCATACAGGAGGGGAAAAACTCATGTACAAGCAGGAAAGTCCCTAACCTCCATCCAGCCAGAGATCACCTCTCAGGCTTGATTCCTTTCTGTGGGAAACATTCAGGTCACACACTTTTTAAACAGACCCTGTATAGCAAGGCTTCCAAAAACGACTACTAATAAAACTGCAGGCAGAAGACAATTAACAGCGGCCAATTGATTTGTGATGAATTACTGCATTCTTTTTCGTGTTCACTAGTTTTAAACTCTGACGGAAAGTTCTAGCTGTCTGTTCACTTTGGACTTTTTGTTTTGTTCCAAGATTTGAATTTTGAAGGTATATCTATTTTACAGATCTGGCTTATTTGTGTGCAGACTTCTGGTTCCTTGCCTCTCCAGGAGGTGCACTTTGACTACAAGTTAACCCAGTTGCTTCTAAAAATGACTAATAATAAAACTCAGGCGGAAGCCAATTATCAACTGGCTGACTGGTTGGTGGAAAAAAAATTTCCAATTACTGGCTTATTTGTGTGCAATCTGTTGGTTCCTTGCCTTTCCTTGGGAGATGCACTCCTACTGCGAGTTAACTCGGTAAGAAACTTACAGCAGTTACCACCTCGCTGCACAGCAGTTTATTTTACATTATAATAAAGCCATTAAACGCCAAAGCCTCCGCTATTTTATTTATACAGTAAACTCTACCTGGCCTACTTTCAACCAGATAAAATTGAGGGTTGGTTTTTTATTCCTTGAGTCAAACGGCGTTAACCTCCTGCTGCTAGAACTAGGCCAAAATCACCTACGAGTATCCCTATGTGTTTCAAAGCTTCTTGGATTGGGAGGGGGGTGGGGGGAGGGGTTGGAATCACCCTCTTTCCACTGAAAAGCTTGTCATAAGTGGCGAATAATTTAAGAACGAATATGATGGTGTGAAAGACGCAGACATCAGAGACTAGCGTAAAACACAACAAGCCAACCATCGCTTCAAGAGTGATTGGGTAATTCAAGGGTAATTGTGGTGATCTTTCACCTAAGTATATAGTTATTTGTCACTTCTGTACAATATGCCAACAGCATACATGTAAATTCCTACTCCAAATAGGTGAAAATTAAAGTATTACATTTCACGCAACTACACAATTTTTATTTGCCATAATATGATTTTTAAGAAAGATCTGTCTTCAAACAAGATATTTTTTTTCAAAACGAGGATTTAGCATTGAGGTTGCTTTACCAAAGCGCCAACGATATTTTTTATTGATCAATCAGAACTCGGTGAGTTATATATACTGCTAAGAACACTTCCTGGTGCTAAGATTAGGTCAACCAGAAAAATCGGTTTCATCAGGGGTGCGAACTTATGACTCTAAATTATGAGATAACCAACCAACAAAATGCATCACTATAAGGATACGGATAAGCCAAGCCAAAATTGCATTCCATAAATTGAGAAGCATTGTTAGCAAAAACAAAACATGTCATTGGAAATGAACAAGTGTTATATACAGGTCATCTTATTATATATGGTGTTAATTATGGACAATGACCAAAAAACAAGAGAAAAAGGACTGCAGGTGTGTGTGAGTGTGCGCTTTTTTTAATCATTAAACAATAAGGCTAAAATATTTATTCCTTATCAGGAAAGAAACAACAACTTTTAGGCTCCGCACAACGCAGTCTTAAAGTATACATAAAATATGCATAAAAGAATCTGCCACTCGTAAATTTGGAGCAGACAGACAGATCCCTGAGCAGGATTGCTTTAACTACTCCCACCAGAGATTCTGGATCTGGACCAGAGAAACTACATGAAAAGCTATGGAGGACTGACCGCAACCTTAGACACACAGTTCTGTGTCACCCAGATGGGACTAGATGTTTGGCCTAGTTGATGTCATATGCAGAAACAAATTTTTTGTGAAGAAAAAAAAACAGAGAGACATATAAGCCCCAACAAAATATGTTATTCTCCTGCGTGTGTTCCGGGGACTCACTGTTTTGAAAATAAGAACTGACCCGCTGCCTACCCAAAAGAATGTTGTAAGCGTTGACTAACTGGGAGCCCTCTTCAAAGTCGGAATGCATCTCTCTGACAGGTAAGGAACCAACAGTCTGCACATAAATGAGTCAGATTTATTAAATGGATGTGCATGCAAAAGTGAGCTTCTAGAATAGAACTAGAGTCCAGAAGTGGACGAACATTAAGAACTTTCCAACAGAGTTTAAAGCATGAACGCAAAGAAGAAGAATAAGAATGTCACTATTTTCCTACTCTCTTATATCACATACACAAAACTTTAATCCCTACTATGTTTCTCCAATAGTATATCATGAAATTACAAACAATCCAAGGGTTAAAAAAAAAAAAAATAACCAGTTCCAGTTGAGAAATATAACTACTGATGAAACGGTCCCCACCCAGCAAATGTGTGCAAATGAAGTCTCTCACCTGTATCTTGGGTGCCTCTTTCATCCGCTGGTCCTGTGGGATTGTGTTGGTTACCACCACCGCCTCAAATGTGGAGTTGTTTATACGAGAGATTGCTGGTCCGGAGAAGATACCGTGGGTGCAGATGGCATAGACTTTCATGGCTCCGGCTTCTAACAACCTACAAAAATTAAGATATAACTTTGGTTTACTGTAATAAAAGCTGTAATCCCTTTCTAGTATAAGACCATTATAGCTGGGGAAAATACAAAACACATTCACATTAGAGTCTGAAAAAGCTAAGGTAATAACTTATATGACAGGGCTTCTCATGAAAACCTTATAAGTGCGACATAAATTTCAGTAACCATGGCATTGCCTTGTGAACTGTCGCTATTGTTATGGATGCCAAGAGTTTTAAGCACATGACATCAAGGTGTAGACAAACACGGCAACGCCATAATGACAGTTTAAATATGGCCATCCCACTTTTAACATGCACCAAAGGAGCAGTGCTCTGCTTTCATTTTTTTTTTAAATCGGTGAAAGAGTAAAAAGGAATTTAAAAATAGAGTAAAGGAATAGGTTGTAAGAAAGTGCATCTAGACTTTGTGTATGTTTATTTAGGAGCAGACGTGAACAAAAGGGCAAAACACAGGGTTGGATTCATTCTTGACCCCATGTTAACTAAAAGAATAATAAACACCAAGCACATCTCAGAAAGAATTATAAAAATTATAACAACGAAGTAAACACACCGTTAAAATATATGCTCTGGGAAACGCAACTAAAAATGATGGAGAAAGCGAAGAATTCTTCGACACACTAAATGACAAAAATAAAACCAAATCAAGAAAGAAGAAAATGTTATCATTATGGGTGATTTCAATGCAAGAATAGGACACTGGAAGGGAGCAGAGGAACACACTGGAAGGGAGCAGAGGAACACACTGGAAGGGAGCAGAGGAACACACTGGAAGGAAGCAGAGAAACACACTGGAAGGGAGCAGAGAAACACACTGGAAGGGAGCAGAGGAACACACTGGAAGGGAGCAGAGAAATACACTGGAAGGGAGCAGAGAAATACACTGGAAAATTCGGAGAAAAACAAAAATGGCTTCAGGCTGTTTGAGCTATGTTATAAGCAGGATTTATTCATAACTAACACTTGCTTCCAACACCGGCAGTCTCACAAATATACATGGTATAAATGGAACGATCTGAACTGTAAAAGTCAAACAGACTATATATACTAACCAAGAGAAACATGAGACGAATGGTAACAGATGCAAGAGCAATCCCAAACAACTGTGTTGACACTGAGAACAAGGCGGTCATGTTAACCTTGATGGTGTACGGTGGAAGGAATCCCAGACGACTACATTCAACCACAAAAGAAACATGCACAATTAATAACTTAAAATATGCTAACACACAAAAAGCATACCTTCAAACAATTACTAAAGATTATGCCAGGCTGTCTGAAAAAAACCAAATCAGTAATGAAGGTATGGGAAATGTTTAAAAGATCAATTTAAGAAGCAACAAGAGAAACATAGGGAATAGTAAATAAGAGAATAACATAACCAATAATAACACCCTCATGGAATGAGGAAGTAAAAACATCAGTAAAGAAGTAGAAATGTAGATACCAGGCATGGGCAAAAAGTAAAAATGAAGATGATCTTGAAGAACACAGAGCGGCAAGAATGACAGAAAAAGATGTTTCCAGAAACGTCAACAAAAAAAAGATCATGGCAGAAATACAGTGAAATGTTGAAAGCTGACCATAAAGGTGCTACGAAAAACTTTTATATCCAAATTTAAGTTATAAGAGGTAGAAACGAGCATTATGACCCAAAAGAAAGTCTAAATGAGAAGATGGGAGCTCCCTTAGACCAGGCAATCATAGCACCAACAGCAGTACAACTACAAGAACATATTAAAAGACTCCACTCAGAATGCGACAACTATAATATGAAGATCAATGCAGACAAAACAGAAGTGATGACATTCTTCAGAAAAGGAAGAACCACCAATATAAAAATGATGAATACCGGTTAAAACAGACAAATGAATTTACATTTATGGGGAGCATTTTTTTGAAAAGACAGACAAATTGTTAAAGAAATCCAGCAAAGATGAAATAAAGCCAATCAAGTATTAGGCCAAATGGTACCAATTTTGAAATGCAAGCATGTGAATAGGAACACTGAACAAACACTGTTTAACAGATTATTCTTACCAATGCTATGCTATCAGTGTCAAACACAGACACTGTCTTCGGAAGACAGAAGTAAAAATGTCACAACAGAAATGACATGTTTACGTACTATACTAGATGTAACGAGGAAAGATTGACTTAGGAATGATGTTCTAAGGAGGACAGTTGGCACAGAACCAATACTGAACTTTACAGCTAGACAGCAAATCAAATAGTTTGGCCATGTAACATGCTGGCATCATACAGGGCAATAGAGAGCAATGTTATGCAGATACAGTGGTAACAGCCAGAGGTCGACCATGCAGATTATGGACTGCACAAATATCAGAAATGCAAAGAAAGAGAGTTTTCTCCTTCTTTGGGTTCACCAGCTGTAAACTCTGGCGAAAAGTTCTGGTTTTTCGTCCACTTCTGAACTGCAGTCCTGTTTCAGAACCTGAGTGTTACGAGTGCATCTGTTTGATAGATCTGACTCATTTGTGTGAAGACTGCTGGTTCCTTGCCTCTCAGGCAGATGCACTCCGAGTTAGAAGAAAGCTCCCAATTAGTCGACTCTTACGACACACTTTTGGGTAGGCAGTGGGTCTATTCTCGTTTTCCCTATAATAGGGCCCCGGAACCCACACAAAGAAGAAAGAGAGTAAAATCTACAGCAATATAAAGCCTCCTCACAGTTGTTTGCATTTCCTTTACAGGATGTCACAAACCAACTCCAACATTCGCTGTGGCTGTTTTTTGGTAGGGTCCATGGACCAAAGAAGTTTGGGAAGCCCTGATATGGAACAGTTAAATACAAAGTTGTCCACATCATGCAGAGCAAACCTCAGGAAGGCGATGTAGATAAAAAGAAAACAATGACTGCAGATAGGGTGAGGGCTAAATGTCTAAGAAGAAGCATGTTTAATACCTGCACTGGCAACAATGGTCCTCCTCATTTGTAGTCACCAGCTGTAAACTCCAACAGAAATCTATGCTGGACTACGGTCTTGTTCCCGAACTTGAGTTTTGCCTGCACATCAGTTTTGCAGATCTGGTTTATTAGTATGCAGCCTGTTGGTTCCTCGTCTCTCAGGGAGATTACTCCGACTCTAAACTGAACATGCCTAGTCGACTTTTACGACATGCTTGCTAGGGGGCAGTGAGTCTATTCTTGTTCACCCCAAAATGGGGACCCCGGAACCCACTTGGGAAAACGATGGTCCGGAAATCCCACGCTTCTCGTGAGCTCAGTATAACAATGAGATTAGCTGAGAGGAACAATGTCATTAACTCAGGTTTGATCCCACATGGATCGGTCTCTCTCTACATAACCATCTGCTCCAAGGGTTGCACAAAGCACAAACTTTGTAGCTATGGTGATGATCCACAGAGATCTCCATAAACAATTCACTCGTGAACTGAATAGTGTAGGCGTGAAACTAATAACACTATCATGTGGAAAGACAGAAAGGTGTCAAAAGGTCACTAAAGCAAAGCAAAGTTTCATTTTGTCACTTACTTTTCTGCAGCGTGGCATATGGTGCCACATGTGTCAGCCATATCATCAACCAAAATGGCAATTTTGTCTTTAACATCCCCAACCAGGACCATAGCTGCTACCTCATTTGCTTTTTTCCTTTCTTTGTGGATAAGAGCAAAGTCCACATTGAGGCGATCGGCAATGGCTGTCACCCTGTTTAGATGGAAAATCAAGAAGAATCAAAATTTGTACCAAGTTAAATTTTACATTTGTACCAAGTTAAATTTTACTATGAAAATAGATTACATACATTTTTACTAGGGATCACTGTTTTTGTCTGGTTTCCAGGGGCCCGTTTTGGGTAGTTGGGGGGGGGGGGGGGGGGGGGGGGGGGGGGGGGGGGGGGGGGGGAGATAAGCCATTGCCTTTCTAACAAGTATGTCATCATACAATGTGACTAATAAGAGGTGCTTCCTACAATGTTGGAGTCCATTTGCTTGGGAGGAGAGGAAGCAACAGTCTGCATACAAATAAGCCAGATATGTAAAACGGAACATGACCAATCTCCAGAAGTGGACAAACAACCAGAACTTTCTGTTGGCAGTGTACAGCCAGTGAACACTAAGAAGAAGAAGACTAGGAATCACTAGAGAAGAAAGCTGGGGCCTCTTAAATATGAAGATCTTTTGTGTAACATGGACCAAGAATTTAAAAAAAAAATTTAACCTTATGAATACAGATAGAGCTAAAGATAGAGCTAATAAACAGTATCATTTATCATAAAATGAACAGTTTTGGCCATATTTAAACCATAATAGTTTGGAGAGAACCGTAATAGAGAGTATGGTTCCGGAAAATAGAGGCAGCGATAGATCAGGACGATGACAGACACAGGATTTTAAGGACCTCTTGGATATGAAAACTGGCAGAGGACTGAGCGAGACAATTTGACTTGATTAGAGCAGTCTACAAAAGACCTGCTACATGATAAGGACTAGAAAATTCATAAAGACATAAAAGTTATTGTTTCCAGAAAAGCTTTATTCAACAAACATTAAAATAGACAGACAGAAGCCAGAACAATGCTGAAAAACAGACAAATAACACATTTTGTAAATAGTCACTAGAAAGCTCAAAGGGCAAGGATACAATTTATTGTTTTCATTAAAGCCTTTTTCAACAACAAATTTAACAGACTTACAAACAGAACACTCTGCTGTGGAGAGGAGGAGCCGGTGGGGGGGGGGGGGGGGGGGGGGGGAGGGGGGGGGGGGGGGGTGGGGGGGGGGGGGGGGGAGGGGGGGCTAGAAACATCACAATGCATAAATAAGAAATGCCACAATGTAACATCCAAGTAGAGACATGGAAGACCTAAGGAAACCTGGAGAAAGAAAGTAGAAAGGGAAATGAACGGGTGTAAAACAACATGGGATACCATAGGCAGAAAAGCAGCAGACCAGCAACAATTGAGATCAGCTGTGAATAACTGACGTGTCAACAGTGACTTGGCGGGGAAAAACATTCCAACAACCCTGATCAGTGCAATACAGAGTTTCTACAAAAGCTGCAGAAATTATGTAAGAACAGCAGACCAAAAGTCAGAAGAATTTAAGACCACCAGCAGTGTTAGACAAGGTGATATTCTCTCACCTTACCTCTTCATTCTTATGATGGATGATGTCATCAAGACCTGTAAGGAGAAGACAAAGAAGTACTCAGTAGGATACTGGAAGATGAGACCAGTCTGTATATCAGAGCTGGCATTTGCAGATGATGTGGCCCTGATAGCTAAATCAGAGGCACACCTTCAGTCCAACTTACTTGTCTGGAAGGAAGAGCTTGAAAAGAGAGGGATGACCATCAGTATCTCCAAAACTAAAACCATGGTGATCTCAAGAGAGGAGAAGAAACACCAGATCATGATGGGACAGTGTGCATTGGAGCAGGTTAACCAGTTCAAATACCTTGGAGTTGTATTAGACCGAAATGGAGGCATTAAGATTGAGCTGGCTACACGAAAAGCAGCTGCTGGGAGACTCTTTAAGGCCATAAACCGAGGGTTTCTTAGCAAAAGAGAAATTGGCAAGAGGACAAAAATGGCTGTTTTACGACGCTCTATCTACCTATGTACCAGTCCTGACCTATGGGTTGTGAGTCATGGGCAATGACAACAGCTCACAGAAGCCAGCTGCAGGCCTGGAAATGTGATATCTGAGAAAGTTTGGTCCAAGTGAAAAGAAGGGACAAAGTCCGACAAACAGACAATACGTCAATGATCTTGATACCCAGTCCTTATTTACAAACCCGAGTGGATCAGTCAGTTACATGGTTTGGACATGTATGCAGAAGGGAGAAAATCGGCCACCATGGCAGGCACGGGGGCTAAAGAACCGCGGGGAACCAGACCTCCAGGACGACCCAGGGTGCACTGGGAAGACAACATCTGACAGTCCCTAACTGACAGAGGACTGGAATGGAACAAAGCCAGAAAGAAAAACTGCTGATGGAGACTCTCCTGGCGATCTCTCTGGCAAACTCTACACCCAAAGGTAAGAAGAGGAGCAGACTACAGTAAGTAAGTAAGTCAACAGTGACAGGAAGAGGG
>CAJHNH020001225.1:60192-179763 GCA_905116865.2 Candidula unifasciata | reverse complement strand
GTAGATCCATGGTTATGATATGGTCGGCTCCAGCCACTGACAACATGTTTGCAACCAATTTTGCAGAGATGGGTGCTCGACTCTGGAAGGAGACAAGATACTTCATTGACTATCATATTTTTAAGGACAGGAGCAACTGGCTGTGTGACTGGAATGTGGGGCTCTACGCAGGGACCTGGGTTTAAATCTATGATAAAGTGATGGATGTTTTTTGTGCTGGGAGGAAAAGTGACATCATACTTCTGCTTTATTGTTAATCCGAGTGGCGTAACTGTGTTGCGTTGGTTTACAGCATAGCTGCAATATATGAGCCTTCTGGCTACATTCATTCTAACCTGTACAGTTCATAATGACTGTACTAGTAGTGTGATCCCAAATCCTCATGCTCAAAAACCAATCTGTCCTACACAGCAGTAAAGATTTGTATCAAAGTAGAATTCATCCAATTGTTTAGAATGTTCAACCAGAGGCTGTCATCATCCTTGTCCTGTTGTACCACTACATGTCATACTGGACTCGCATCTATTCTTCCATTCTGTTCTAACCTGTGCATTGCCTCCAATATCATGAATGGAGTACAGTACCTTTGGCCTGTCTCAGAATTTATGGTTTCTCTTGGATGTCCTCACTTCCTTAATCCCTTCAGTTCCAATTCCAGTTCCTGTTTGGTGATTCTCTCTGCTCATTTCTGATCAGGATGCGTCCAATATAGAATCATCTTCTCTGTCATATAACTGATACTAACAGTGGTTGCTCAGAGATTTCTCTCATTTCTTCACCCCTCTTTAATTCCTCCCATTTTATGTTTTTAACATTTTCCACAGGCATTCAGAAGCTGTATTGTGCATTTAAAAACACAAAAGACTAAAAAAACTAGCTTATGTTATGAAAGATAACCTCTAGTGAGAAAGACTGGCCTACCTTATCCTTCTTATCTTGTCGAGCATAAGGAAAGCATGGAATGACCGCTGTGACCCTGCTGGCAGATGCAATCTTGCAGGCATTAATCATGATCAATAACTCCATCAGCATGTCGTTCACCTCTCGGCACCCACTCTGGACAATGAACACATCCTCCCCTCTGACTGACTCCCCGATTTCCACACTATTGAAAAAAAAAAAGAAACACCAGGAAAACAATAAGCAACCATGGAAATGAGATGTCTGAGAAGGGCTGCAGTGACGAGAAGAGATAAAACCAGGAAGAAGATCATAAGGCAAAAAAGCCAGCAGAGTACAAATTCTGAATTAGATAAAATGACAACAAATAAATGGCATACACTTAATGCAAAAGACTTAGAGCATAAAAAAGAAAAATAAGATGTGAAAATAACAGAGAAACAGCACAATATGTCTATGGTCACTTCACCAGGAACAGAACCTATTACCTCTGTCAGTAATTTAAGGAGATAAAGAGGCAAGTAAAGAAGGAAAGAATAGAGCGTTGTCTACTTAAAACTAGCAAAGTGATTATAACAAGTAAGCTAACGTATGCAGTACCAGCGCCCCTCTTTTTTAGCAATATTGTCATGAACCTTTATAGTGAGTACCTGCACTTTTTTCCCTAGAAAAAAAAAGGTCATGTATACAAATGTACATGGCTGAGATGTTAGGGTACTGAGCTTTGATTTGAAGATCCAGGTTTGAATCCTCAGTAAGCTGATGGGATTTTTTTCTGCCTAGTGGTTAAAAAAATAAATCCTAATCTGCTGAGTTTGTGGCAACAGCACTAACCATGTGACCCAATATTCTCTGGCTCAATTAACCCCCCCCCCCCCCCCCCCCCCCATACATCCTATAAAGTAAATACAGGCAGTAGAGAATTTTACAATTTTAGTGTTTACAAAAAAAAATGCTGCGTGCTTGCATACAGCAAAGAAAAGACAAATCACTAAACAGAATATTTTCACACAGGTCCAGTTTAGCAAAGTTGCTAAGTAGAGGGGATTTTTGTCTTTCTGCGCATGCTTTAAAGGAGGAATGGTGGAGGGGGGAGGAGGGGGCGGCGCTGGCATATTGTGTTGTGGTTTACAGCTAGGGTGTGACCTGCACCTTTTGACCTAACACACACTTTCAGCATATATTTATTCACCTATTACACGATTATTAAGGAGCCCTGGGTCTTCCCCATATATTCTCCCAAATAGAGGCCTCAGAACTCACACACAATGGATTAGGAATTAAAAATTATGTATATCCTTGTAATGAGTAATTATCTTGCGTGCTGATTTGGAAGAGTTGTAAAATTGTGGGAAGGGACAAAGCGGTATGATAGTTATTTCTGGGAGTTCAAGGGTTATGTCCCGTGACCGGTGTTGATATTGGCTCACTGTGGGGGGCTAACATGACGCGCGGAAGAAGTATGTAACTGTGTGCCAGTGTGATTCTCGTGAAAGCCTGAGCCACCCAAATGAGTGATTCTTGTGTAGTTTGAGAAAGCCAACATGAGCGTGATTCTCGTGTAGTCTGATAACGCCCACATGAGCGTTCTCCCCGTGTAACATCTGCTGCCCACATGGGTCCGACAGGGATATATTATGACTGCGTAGTCAGTCAGAGAAGCAGTCAGTATCTCTCGAGTCAGATCATGAGTATCTTGAGTGAAAGTCAGACAGACAGAATACCGTGTACCCGTCAGACAGTGAGGTCTGAGAGTCTCAGTCGCGGGACGGTCGAAGGTAGAGTCCAGCTGGCAAAGTCAGGCCAAGGGGACTGGACGCTCCATAGTAACTGTTCTGGGTGATGACGCAAGGGAGGCATAGGATCGCCATGGAAACAGAACAGTGGGGATGCCGACAAGAGCTGTGTGCTAGAGGGGACTTGTGCTAGAAGTCCTGTCAGTCATCCGAGTCCTTCGACAGACTGTTGTGCTGTGGGGGGATACTCTCGTCGGTGGTGGTATAGTCCCCAGAAGTTCGCAATTTGGCGCTGGTGTTATGTCTCCGGAAGTGCGCAACTGACACGTGACTGAGGCCCTGTTAGGGTATATTTTCTGTCTTGATAATTTAGAACCGTTATTTGGAGGATAGCCAACATTTTTATGTTTCATCAAGTTTAATATTAATGCTGAAACATGTATAATTCATAAGACAAGTCCAAGACTATAAACCAACTGGTAAAGCCTACATTGTTGGGAGCATAATCATACCCACTTTGATTTGCCATCGTGGGGATTTCCATGAGTATGAATAGCTAGAGTGGGGCTTCATGGGGGTCACACTTCAGTTCAGAGCCAAACATTTTGGACTTCTGCACTTAACAGAATGTCTTCTTGCCATGTTTCCACTTCTTCACCCCTGTTGTCGAGATGGTTAGAGCCTCAGCTCTGTGAATGACTGCTGAATCCTATCTGGTACCAGCACAGAGCTAAGACTTAATGGTTTGTCACTGTGGCAGTAGCAGTTCAGGTCTAATTCCATTTTGTCTGTTTTAAGTTGCAATAGTTGGTACTCAGCTCCCTCCATATAAGAAATCTTCTCACATAAATGGATATTAATTTTACAAGGGTAAGTATTCCTTTCCACCTGCCCTGTCTAACAGATCTGAAGCACTTGTAGTCTCTGACTTTAAAGATCTGATCTGCTTGCAAATGGGTCTCTTGGATGCAGAACAAACTGACATGCTTTTCATACAGGATGTTTTCCAGCTTCATCTTTTTGCTGTAGTCAGACTGCTTACTGCTGACCCCCTCTGCATTCTAGTGCATTATAAAAAAGGCAATTTAAGACTGTCCGGGTTTCAGTCAGTAACTATCCTCCGCCATCTCCTGACTCCATAATATAAGACCGTCTAGAAAGTTCTAGAATAGGCTGAGTAGATGAGGGGCAGATTCTGTCGAGGCTCAGAACCCGATACGACACCTGCATCGTGGAACTCCAAAGGGCTAACACCAACAATAAATTCATCTGACAGTGTAATCATATATGTAGCGGGGGTTGCATAGGAGTACTGTAGTTTCTGATTAGCCCTCTAGTCCAGTATTTCTGACTTCAGGATCTCTTTGAGAGAGAGAGAGAGAGAGCAGGCTCATCCCTTCACCTTTACCTTGCTTGTTCTCCCATCCAGTTTCCCGCTGAGGGTGAGACCCCAACCTTCCCACTTGACTGATGGGAATAACAGGGTACATACACCATGCTGAAGGTGATGTAGGCCTCAGCAAAAGACATCACAATTCGGCTCTACTGGCAAATCCGGACGAAGAATAAACAGCCTTGGACGACTTAGTCAGAGTTCTCTCCCGTGGCCGCACTCCAAACAGTGATCGGAAAACAAACGAAACAAACGACACACTTAGCTATCATCCTGCGGTTGCGTGTAGGGCTGCGTACGGTTGAGTGAGGCATTGTGGCATCATCATATGGTTGCGTGCAGGGTTGCGTACGGTTGCGTGAGGCAGTGTGAATGGTTGTGTAGTCATCATCATGAGGTTGTTGGATTAGAGTTAGGGGTAGGGTTAGGGTTAGGGGTAGGGTTAGGGTTAGATGTGAAAATTTTGACGGATTTCGAAATACTGGCCGACAATCTGATGTTTGTGGGAGTGGCGCCACTGATACTCTGCCAAATATGACGCCAATAGCGTGCGGCTGGTGCCCCCAATCGTTGGCGAATTGTGCGTTTTACCAGCATCCAGAGGCCCTCGATTGTTTGTGTGTATGGGACTGTGCGCGATTATAGGGAACTCCGGCGTCAAAATTGTCAAATCTAACGCTAAACCTAACCCTACCGCTAACCCTAATCCTACTCCCTAACCCTAACCCCTAACCACGCAAATTTATCGATCATTAACGCATACAAATCGGCAAAAACCAACAAACAAAACACACCCAAAAAAAACCAGATTTGTCCTGCAGCGTCGAAAAAAAAACCAGATCTGGGGGAAAGAACCAAGCATTGGCAGCCCTGATGTCGACGTGACTGTCTTCTTTGTTTCGTTGTGGCTTTTCCGATCACTGTTTGGAGTGCGGCCACGGGAGAGAACTCTGACTAAGTCGTCCAAGGCTGTTTATTCTTCGTCCGGATTTGCCAGTAGAGCCCACAATTCTTGTACTGCGCAACATTGCTCCATCATTAGGACTCATACTACTCATAGTAAACTAATGAAATTGATTTATTTGCCCATCTGGTCACTAGTCACTTTTATGTGGTTATTTATTTCCTAAAAATATGTTACTTTTTAATATTAACATGTGAAGAAGCTACCGCTTGTCATGTCAAGTTTAACTTAACAAGTAGGAAAGTGTGTAAAAGTAAGATTTTGGTTTAACCAACTAATACTAATTACTAATTCAATTCTTTACCAACTGCCCTGTCATTTACCATCTTATATATTATTTAAAAAAACGAAGTTAACGTTAACGTAGTTTAGTACGATCCATTAAGCCAGCAACTCATTTCCACTAAATTGCGTTTATTACTTATTAAACCCAAGGGTGGGGGAGGGGGGGGGGTGCCTTTAAATGTAGTTGCGTGCCGACGGTTACATCTAAAAAATAGAAAAAAATTTCAAGTAAACAAGTTGCCATCATGTGATATTTTAAAAATAAATTAAAAGTAAACTAGTAAACTTGAGATCAATTTTGCCCATCGCTGTCAAGTCTTATTTCCAGAAAAATTACATTTGTTTTAATATTTTATTATTACTATGGGGAAAGATGCGGTTTGCAGAGTTTAAAGAAACAGAAACTCAAACAGAAACTGAAAGTGATGTGTGTTACGTTACAACTAGCCATCATGTGACTTTCACTACAACATTCTTCTAGAAGTAAACGAAACTTGATCGATTATCTTATCCCACTAACCAGCACTCTCCGTTGCTGAATTTTTTCGTCACAACCTTGCTTTGCTCGATACCCAATCTCTGGCATATCTTATGCGCTAAATCCGGGTGGGAAGTTCCCCCAAACACTTTGATGTTGGGCATTCTTTGGAAAGTCTGTAACGGACCAGAACCTTGGGTTCTTGTAGAATTCAGCATGGACCGAACATATGGCAGACTTCTTTAGCCCGGGACTGACGCAGGGTTGCCAGTTAAGGAAAACAACTGCTTCATTTTAAGCCAAACTACTAACCAAAATACGCCAGAAAAACGCCAAATAAAATATAACATTGTACTCACTTCACATCAAAAGCTCTAGATTGAATTCCTGACAGCGTGAACCTTTTGGGTCTTAAGTGCAAGCGATATAATATTTTTTATTATGCATTACAATTTAGTTCTATGCAACTGTATGTCTGGTCTGGTAGTCTGGTAGTCTTGGTTTCAGCTTCATAGCAAACGGTTCACCCCATAGTTGCTCCGCTTCTGTGCCAGCGAAAAACACACAGAATGTTAATCACATTTCCCTTGTGGAAAGATTGACAGACAGCTGTCTCAGCATATCTAGCATTTCCACGCATTAAAAGCATACGGCAGCCATCCGAAGTGCCAACACAAACAGTCCGACACTAGAAATGCAGTTCATCGTGGATGGTAGCAGGTCATCAACAGATGGCGAGTTTCACAGGCCATCAAATTTAATCACACAATGGTACCACCAATATTGCGACAACAGGCATCGCGGCATTTTCTGAATCTACAATTCACACCACCACGCTGGTCTTCTGCAGTCAGCGAAGAGTTCCGATACTAATGGTGCCAGTAGCATTCTGATTAAATGTCCGTCTTACCTTTCCTCTGAGCCTCAAGCATCTGCCAGAACCTCTCGTCACTCCCCCCTGCATCAATCTCACCAGACTGTGATGATCCATCTGCTCCTCCGAACTGTACACGCTCTCCCACAAGGCACTAACCACGCCTGCCTTATCGTGCATCAGTATTCCACCAAGCTGTGCAGAGCCAGCCAGTCGGTCCGCCTATTCGTTTCCTAATACACTAGCTGGTGCGACACTAGCATACCCTGGTGAAAAATCCAGTAATACTTCTCATCCGTGTCCTCCGCAGCGAAGCATGCCTGTCCTTATCTTCTTTAGCATTATGAGGCAGTTACAATAACGATGTGTGTGTGCGCGTGCGTGTGTGTGTGTGGTGTTCTCTAGCCAGCGGAAAGCTTTCTTAATACAATAAGAGATAGCACGAATCTCCGTTAGAACGTACAAGAACATCACAAACTGAAATAAAGATGTTTACGACGGGCTAAAGTTGCTTCTAGTAAATCCGCGTGTTTCTCACGGAGTAACCGTGAAGAAATTGTGAGCACGTCTTGTTTAGAAACGCCAGGGGCGACACTTCGATGAGGTACAAGGTGGAAGAGAAGAAGAAGGGAAAACCCCAAATACGCCAACTCATTGTCTTAAGCTAACTTCGTTTCAAATACGCCAAATTGTGGAATCTGGCGTCAAATACGCCAGTATGGCAACCCAGGAATGACGTTCACTGACCGTCTCGCAATTTTGCTTTCCTGTCTTCGGTTACAGTTTCCCCATAAAATTATGTTATCATGAAAGTCTAACATCACCTGCTGAGTAACGGCTACTCTTTAAAATTGCGAGTCTGGCATCACATGGTCGATGTGCCACGGACATAAAAAGTGTCCTTTGTTTTTAAAGAAAAATCTAAGTTTCTAAAATTACAATTTCTCACTATTATAACACAGCAAGGTTTAATTTTTAACCTCGAGATTTATTATTAATTATTTTTGTGCATATTATCTCGAATAAATTAATCAAATAGAAATATGATCGGCATAGATAGTTCCAGATAACTCATGGAAACGAGTGCACAACAAGAACAAAGGTTGCATATGATATGCTGTTTATATAACAGGTAATATTAAACCTTCACTAATCTTTAATATACACTTTTCTACCCGGCGATGGGGACCCCCTACCCCTTCCTCCACGAACCTCCAGTTTTATTTTATCTAAATTTGTTGACACATTTCTGTATTCCAAAACGACGCTGTTATATTGTCCTATAGGGAGGCACTGGAATCATCCGATGGCGAGTATGACTAGCAAGATCCGATGGTATATCCAGAAAAGTCTTCCACAATTAGAGAATGGGAGTTTAGGATCATTGTTACCAGCACAAACTTTCCCTTAGAGCGGTGTTTCCTAAACTTTTCTTAATCGTGCGCGCCTTTTTTTTTTTTTTTCAATTACAATTTTTCCACGGCGCCCTAACCTACTAAGTAAAAGTACGACTATTCGTATGTAAGAGATCAAAACAAATAAAACTCGCGTATCTTCGAATATTTCGCGGTGCCTCCGCGAAGAGATGGCGGCTCCCCGGCGCACAATTTGGGAATCACTGCCTTAGACACACCTCATAACCTGTTTGCGTTCATGTTTTCACTTATCCCTGGTTCCCTCATAATTTCCACATTTCCATGTAACACAGCCCATGGCATCCTCTTCTAAGGAATCCATCTCGAAAGCTTGCAGTGCTTGTTTTTATGTTTACTGAGAGATACCTCTTGCATAAAATATTGTTTAATCTTTTGAAAAGCCACCTTCGACTGGCAAACCCTGCTCGTCTAAATCTTTGTCGCACATCTTCCATCAGATGTTATCGCTGTCCCAAGATGGTTACTATGGCTGGTAGGAACTCATGTCTCTCCACTTCCTTCTATGAGTTCCAGTCAATTCGTTCAGCATACCGTTTCTAATGCCCCATGGTTCACCATCGCCATATTTATCCTGTTTGTGCCATGATATTCACACCGAGCTCTCAGACTATTCCTCCGTTCTATTCTGTGCAATCCTTTGATATCAAGGATAGAATCCAGCCCTTTGACCTCTCTCATCAACGTTTGTTTCAAGGATTACTTTCTGATGTCTGAGTTGAGGGATTCTCTGCTCGTTTCTTCTCATGGTGTTTCTAATTTACCGCCATCTTTTTTGTCTTACAACTGTTGTTACCAATGGTTGCCCAAGCACGTCTCCTTTTCCTTCACCCCTCTTGAATTGGTCATATTTTATGTTCAAAGTTTTCCCGAGCATCATTATCACCATGTGCCCGGCCAGCTGACGTAAGCGCTCATGCGTCTCCACAGATCACGAATCCTGGGTGCCTGGAACAGCTCTCTTGATGCTATCCCTCTATGCCATCGTTTAAGCCAATCCAGCATCATCTCTCTTGGTCTGCCTCCACCCCTTTTTCCACTGATCTTTCCAGTTGTCACTATGTTCTCCTATGTCTCTCTTTTCAGTATGTGGCCAAAGAACAGTGTTTGTCTCTTTCTTATTATTGTATATAGAGATCTACTTTCATTAGCTTCTTTCAAGCAATCATTGTTTGTTACCCTAGGTATTTGTAACATTCGTCTCAGAAACCACACCTCTGTTACTTCCAAATTTGTTTACTGACATTAAAAGATTCGCTGCCATACAGCAGAACAGGTTCTATGTAACATTTTAGCACCCTCTTTCTGACATTAAATGAAAGCGATTTATTGCATAAAGATATTTTTCATTTTCTGGAATGCAGCTTTCGCTTGACCTTTTCTGCTTTTAATCTCTGTCACACATTTCCATCTGATAATATGATTGTACCCAGATATTTGAATTTATTGACTTGGTTAAGTCTTTTTCCTTCAATTGAGATATCACAACGTGGAGTTGTCGTCTTCTTTGATAAAATCATTACTTCCGTTTTCTGAATATTCAATGAAAGTCCTTTGTTAGCACTCTCCATCCTCACAATATCCTTACTTACTTACTTACTTAGTCGCTCCTCTTCTACCTTGGGGTGTAGAGGTTTGCCAGAGAGATCGCCAGACGTCTCTATCAGCAGTTTTCTCACAATATCCAGCAGTTGTAAATCAGTTGCATTTTCAGCTATCACAACTGTATCGTCTGCATAACGCAAATTGTTTATATTGTATCCTCCAATTCTTACTCCTGCATTCTCTTTAATTTCCCTCAAAATTATTTCACTATATAGGAGAAAAAGTCGGGGGATAAGACACATCCCTGTCTTACTCCTTGCTTTATCTGTTTAAAAGTACCCAATCTGTTTCCCACTTTACTTCCAAAAATCCATACTGCTCTACATTCACTTCCATTCTAATTTTGTTTGTGTGTGTGTGTTCTTCTTATTATAATTCTAAGTAGTAATTGCTCTTGGCCTTTTGGGTAATGCAGTAAATACATATTTCATCATCAATTCATCATGTCAGCTTGTCTAGCATACCATTTCTAATGCCCCAATGGTTCTTCATCACATCCTGTTTGTGCCATGATATTCAAACCGAGCTCGCAGACTATTGCTCTGTTCCGTTCTATCCTGTGCAATCCCTTTGATATCAAGGATAGAATCCAGTCCAGCCCTTTGACCTCTCTCATCAACGTTTGTTTCAAGGATACTTTCTGATGTCTGAGTGGAGTGATTCTCTGCTCGTTTCTTCTCATGGTGTTTCTAATTTACCGCCAACTTCTTGACCTTATATTTGTTACCGGTACCTTGAATTCTTCCAATTTTATGTGGAAAGTTTCCCTGAACATTTTTTTCAAAATACAGTAAACTTTCGTTCTATGTCTTTAGCGGTTCTCAAACTGTTACCGGCAGAAGTTAAAACTAAAATAATATTGGCAATGGAAACTACATAACTTGGTTTTAAAACGATACAACTCAGGGTTACCTGCTTGTTTATTTTTGTGCATCGCCATGTTTGTATGCGTATTTTTATGTTTTGCCCTCTCTCTCCTCTCACTTTTTTTTTACCTCCATATATAACCCCCCCCCCTTCCGTATATCCTCACCCTCTTGCGCACCAGGTATATGTCTTCTCCCTTCTTTGTCCTAATCTTCTCTCCAGAATCCTGTTCCACAGGCACCAGTGACCCTTGATGGGGATTATTAGTGAGGTCAGTGGTGCTGGCCCCTAGGTCAGTAGAAAAATTGAAGTATCGAACACAATTTTCAATTGTGCTACTTTCAGGGTTGGGAGGGGGTGGGTTCTATTTCGAAGGGGTGGTAGGAAGCCTTATTTTAAGCTAGGAAACCACAGAGACAGTGTTGTTTTTTTCCTTATCTGGCATCAAGAAGGTGGGAAGTGGGAGAACCCTATTTAAGGCTGGGTCCACTCGGGGTTTACATCAAGGGAAGGTGGGAAGGAAGAAAAAACCTAATGGAAAACATGTAAAGATACAACATAATCAATCAATGGAAAATGAAAGAAACACCTTGCCTGTTTATGCAATTTATACAGGTAAATATCTACCCCCATAAGACCACAGATAAAAATCCGTTCACATAAAATAAAAAGTTCAGCAACAACCATGACCAAACAAACACCAGATAATACATATCCTTAGCGCTAAGTCAAAAGTAACCTAAGAGCAATTTTTGCCTGGGCAACGCCGCCAGGCTACTCTTTTTTTGATTTCCAACTACTAAAGTATTTTTTACGTGCACAACAATGCACACGGGCATCCGATCTTACTACCCAGAGACCATGGGAATTCACCAGGTCCATATGAAAAAATCCCGGCCTTCACCGGGGTTTGAACCTGGGACCTCCAGCACTTGAGGCAGATGCCATACCTCAAGACCACACAGTCCACTTAGGCTTTACAATGTTCCAAGAGCACATTTGTGAATTCCTACTCTAAATAGGTCAAAATTAGGCATTATTGTTATTTTATCAGCTATAGTTTTCATTCAGAACACTGAGAGATCTCAATGTTCAAATGCGAACAAAATTAGCACTTTGGTGACTATAATAATGCCAAGGAAATGAAACCACACAAGATAAGAAAAGCTCTTCAAGTGTAGACTAGACGTATGCTCATTTCTACTTTGCATCTACCAATGGATCACAAATAGGAGTATGAGCTTGAAGTATTCGACAGTGTCAGAAAGTCTGCCCTGCAGGATTCCCCCTGAGAGCCAGATTTATGACAAACATTAGAATTCAAACCATTTGTTGTGCTAAATGAAAACAAAACTTACAGATCATAGACTGACAGTATAAAAAGACTTGGCAGAAAGCTTCTGTGAGCCAGATTTATGACAAACATTAGAATTCTAAGATTTTATAGTGCCAAAAGGAAACAAAACTTACAGGCCATAGATTGACAGTATAAACAGACTTGACAGAAAAGCGCAGACCAGAATTTTCTAATTCAGAATGGCACAGTATAAACTTAGGCCACAACTATATCAAATGGGTCTGCTAACCCTGCCTGCAGTATGGCTCACCAAAGTAAACTTCAGAGAATGTCTGATAGGATTACCCAGACTTAGCAGGGCAAAGAGAAGAAATCTGGCTAAAAGGAACGTCACTGCAAGACAAACTATAGGGTATGGAGGAAAACTTCAAGTGCAACGTCTTTATAATCTATATTGGAACAGGTTGATCACTGAAGAAGCACTGTGCCATTTTTTCTTTACAAAAAGCAAATCCTTATAATCAATCATTCATCGCACACCCACACAAACTGATTTTAATTGCTTTCTTTCTGTGATACATCATCATCATTCAATTACAAAGAATTACCAACATCATAATGGAATGCATTCACAGAGACAGCAATTTGGGGAAACAATCCTGCCGACGATGCCAAACGCTAAATGGGTACATTACTAAACAGGTAGGACACAGACTCTCCATTGTGTGTACGTCTGATGGATTCAGCGAGGATTATGGATATGTCTTGGCACTGAAAAGAGAATAACAACACAAATTCTGAATAAAGTTAATGAAACGAGGTTAAGGTGGTGCCATGGCTGATACTGTCATTACAGTGTAATACTGAATAAAGCTGATGAAACAAGGTTATGGTGCCATGGCTGATAACTGTTGTTTCAGTATAACAATTAATGAAGCTAATGAAACAAGGATGTAGTGCCATGGCTGATACTGTTGTTACAGTGTAACAATCAATAAAGCTAATAAAACAAGGCTGAGGTGGTGCCATGGCTGATAGTATTGTTACAGTGTAACAATTAATAAAGGTGTCAAAACAATCTTAAGGTGGTATCGTTACTGATACTTTTGCTACAGTGTAATACTGAATAAAAATGAAACAATAAAGCTGTCAAAACAAGGTTAGAGTGGTGCTAACACCGATACTGCTTTTACAGAGTAATAATGAATAAAGCTGATGAAACAAGGTTGAGGTGGTGCCATGGCTGATAACTGTTGTTACAGTGTAACCATTAATAAAGCTGTCAAAACAAGGTTGAGGTGGTGCATGGCTGATAACTGTTGTTTCAGTGTACAATGGATAAAGCTGTCAAAACAAGGCTGGAAAGCCTTGTTCTACAACACAAATTCTATAGTTGCGCTGGAATTCTGCATTTTATTAATTTATTATTTTTAATTCTTAGGACACACTTAAAGAAATAGCTACCACCTTTGATCATTCCAGTGCTCATGTTAGGAAACTCTTTTAAGGGCAAATGGTGGGGTGTCCAGTTTCATTTCCAGACAATTCTGACTTATACCCATTGTAAGTGACCTTAGTGTGTTGTTGATCATATCATATATCAAAGTGTCCACTGGTGTCTAAAATACGAGTTAACCTCATGTGTCTGAAGCATCACAGATATGAACAAGGTCCTTCACTTGACTTACTGCCCACTGTATAAGAAGACATGGTTGACTGCATATTGTATAGCACAACACCGAAGTGACACCTACAAGGCAAAGGCCACTGTAGATCTTTTATATTTAGAAAAATACAAAATGAGGGCAGTAAAAGATTTATTTTTGCCACTTCGGGTCATCTACATAGAATGGATCTCGATAGCTCTGCAGCAGGTGATTGTGGCTAACCCTGTTCCTCATGTGTGGTGACCCCAAACATAAAATTATTTTCGTTGCTATTTCATAACTTCAGTGAATAGGTGTTTTCCAAAAGACTTAGCTGGGGTAAATTAGTGCAAACCATTTAGTTAGCTGCGCAGATGTGGTTTTATAGAATTATGAGAATACCCTGAACAAATAAAAATAGTAATGAAGATGTTTTTAAAGCAACTGACTCATGAAGAGAACTATTAGCCCACATCAGAAAGTGACAATCTACATTCTTTGGTTATGTGATGAGGAAAAAAACTTGGAGTACATTGTGACAGTAGGAAAGTTGCAGGGGAGGAGAGGCAGAGAAAGACCAAGAGAAAAGATGCTGGACAGTCTGATATCATGGCATGGAGGATCATTGAGCTGATTGACAGTACACGAGACAGAAGGTAATGGATAGACATGACTACCAACACCACACGGCATGGACTTTAAGAAGAAGTAGATGGTCTTAGACGACCCCTGCAGATTGGTTGTTCGACTGCCAAAGTGGTCACGACCCACAGGTTGAAAACCACTGCAGTTTGTGAGTGTGTGTATATACATATAGAGAGAGAGAGAGAGTAAGACAGTTTATTATCTAGTACTGCTTCAAATGTGTGGTATTTAACATGTGTACTTTATCTTTGAAATATGTAAGACCAGTATCTTCCACTCAGAATCCTTTCAAGCTATTCTGGTGAATAGATACGCATCAGTTTTGTTTAATTTTACATGAACGTAAAGTGCCATTCTGAAATTTATCTGATGCTAAGTATTAATCGTTGTACTACCACCATGAATCCAATGGCTCAAGAATCAACTTTCTGAAACACAATGATGCAATGCCGAAAGCTAAATAGATGACAATCCTGCAAACTATGAAAAATCTTACCAAGAAATCAAGAGAAATTGTGAACAAGGTGATGTAGAAATCCTAAGAAATGAACTTCCAGTCCACAATGAAAGCGTTAGGACATCTTTTTATAGTGTAGAATTTATTTGGTAAGGTACATGCTCAGACAATGAAAAGAATAGAAAAAGATAGTACTTAAATTGTATTGCATAACATGTTTTTGTAAATTAAAAAAATATTCAAAGAAATCACAAACGAGATGCAGCTATTAAAATTACCATATATTTTATTAAATTAACATTTTTTTTTCTGTTATCATGAGACTACATTGATAATGAATCTGTATGAAAGTGGAAAGCAATTTCTTTATGGTTAAAAGTTTCTTGGAGGCAATATATATTAACAGTGAGGATACCCCAAGTTAGATAACCGGTCCAAGGCATGTCTATATTAATAATTAGAAGACTTATGCTAATCATGCAATGCCTCACTCCAGGACTAGAAACTCTACGTCCCTTGGCTCCAGTCTGTCAAGTCCAGCAATAACGGCTTCCCTTAAATGAGCACTTTTGGACTGTGTAGCCTGACCATATTGCCACAAGTCCCTCCCTCTAGCTGATGATCTTAACTAGGGCTTTTGTGTGTGTGTGTGTGTGGGAGGGGGGAGGAGGGGGGTGTCTTATTTTCACGGAAACATCCTAGCAACATTCACTATCATATGAGGTCTACTATAAACTCATGTATTTTTACCAAACCTTGTGTTACCAGTGCTAAATATGGATATTAAAGAAGAAAAAAAATCTAAACAATAGAAATGAAATGCCTAAGTCAAATCCTAAATGTAACTAGAAGAGATAGGATCAGAAATTATGATATCAGGAAAAAAAAAATGCTGGAACTACATCAAGAGACAACAGATCAAATGGTTCAGACATATGTCAAGACTACCACCAGATGTGTCACCACAGAAAGCCATGTCACTTAAGACATAATGGAACCAGAGCTACAAGTCAATCATGCCAGCGATGGAAATCAGAAGCCGTAAACACCAGTATCTAGGTAGAACATAACAAGAACCACACCCGATACCTCTTCAAAACCCGACACTAAAAGGCAGAACAGGACTAGAGAAGAAAAATAATGTTTACCACTTTCAAAGGTGGTGTGTACAAAAAGGGTCTTTGATGATTTGCAGATGCATAGATAGTGCAGTTTTTATCAACAGGATAGCATTTTGCTCATCATCATTATGTGCCCTGCCAACTGGCGTAGGCGCTGATGCATCTCCACAGATTACGATCCCTGGTTGCCTGGAACAGCTCTCTTTATGATATCCCTCCATGCCATCATTTCAGCCCATCTAGCATCATCTCTCTGCCTTTACCCCCATTTTCACTGATATTTCTAGTTGTCACTATGTTCTTTAACCCCTCTCTTCTCATTATGTGGCCCAAAAAAACAGTGTTTGTCTCTTTCTTATTATTGTATATAGAGATCTACATTCATTAGCTTCTTCGAAGCAATCGTTGTTAGTTACTCTGGCCGTGTACCTGACAAAATGCATCACTTTAACAGAGCTTTGAACCAAGGGAACCGCGATGAGCGGTAAGCATCCTAACTACTAGCCCTACAATGAATGCTATGCATCCCAACAAAAAATAACTGACATTGGGATGTGGCAAATAAAAACCTCTTGGGTACTGAAAAAGGGGGGGGGGGGGGAGAGAGAAAACTCACATCTAGCTCTTCCTTTTGTTTTGAAAACTGCTGTTATAACTGTGCAGCAAATGACTTCAATATCCTTAACAAGCAACATCTATAAATTGTGTCTTTGTGCATCAAATGATATAGTGAACCAATCAACCAAGCAACAATAGT
The DNA here is from genome assembly GCA_905116865.2 of Candidula unifasciata. Classification (NCBI taxonomy): domain Eukaryota; kingdom Metazoa; phylum Mollusca; class Gastropoda; order Stylommatophora; family Geomitridae; genus Candidula; species Candidula unifasciata. The sequence goes on along the minus strand of CAJHNH020001225.1, from coordinate 163,305 downwards.
ATATCAAAAGATGCTGTGTCTTTGTGCATCAAATGATACAGTGAACTGGCCAACGAGGCAACACTAGTTCAATCAAAGGATGCATTTTCGATCGGGTTGGGTTGTAAACCCAGATTTCACAGCTTTCAAAGCCTTACATACAAACGGGTATTACAGATTCTCTGGGAAGGAAGAATGCTGGTCACTTTAACTCACAATGCTGTAAACTAGTCTATATGAAGCTTACCTTACTTCAGTATGGTGCTGGCAGAGCCTTAAAACACAAAGAAACCCCAGCATACACAGTGTTTAAATGGTTTAATGGAAGATATATGGAGAAGCTGAACAAATGCAATAATAATAATAACACAATAAATAATAGTGATAATAATAATAACAATACATCATAGTAACATTAATAATAACAATAAGTAATAATAATATTTAATGTAACAATGACATAAGTGACAAAATATGGCAGTAAGATATATATGGGATTAGAGTAAATAAAACAAAATTAGAACAAAAGGGGCACAATTAACTGTGTCATTTGGCAATAACAACATATGATAATACACTAGGGGAAAATGTATCAATAGCAACATATGAGATTATACTTCCTTCAACTAAAAAGGTAACAATAACAAAAAGAAACAACATTATTTGACAACTGGTGGTTTTACTAGGTAATTTTGCGTTCAATACTTTGCCATTTACTGCTTTCTAAATAGTTCAATGCTCATGTATACTGTAAAAAAAAAAAAAAAAACCAGTAACGCATAGTTACTAAAAGGAACAAACATACTCACAATTTTGACATTCTGCATCTTTGTAATGCAGTAAGTGAAATTACTAAAATGTCACACAAGAATACTTTAAGGTTCCACCAATCAATTGACACCCTTTCTTTTCTTTTTTTTTGTATCTGGGGCACATAGTTTTTTTTGTGTGGATAGTTTTTGAGCGTAGGCCTTTCCCGTTAGTTTAGTGTGTAAGCTCCTCTTGAATGGATCAGTGACTGGCATCCCCTGGACATGGATGCGATCAGATGTCTGATGTGGGCCTATAGGATGGATGCGCACTCTTCCTGGAGTGCCTGGAACAGATCACGACCATTGGCTGGAGCAACGTTTCGGCGACAAACACGTCTTTACAGCTCATCCAACAGGTGCTCAATTGGACTCATGTCTGCAGACAGGGATGGCCAGGGAAGGGTTTAAATGTTATTGGCAGCCAGGAACTGAGTGGTTAGCTGTGCAGAATGGGGTCTGGCGTTGTCCCAAAATGGAAGGACATGTTGTCGAAGAACTTCCCTATACCATTACACCTCCACCAGCAGAGCTTCATCAACACAATTTTGGGTTAAACCTTCATATTGTCTACTGTAGACCCAATGTCGTCGATCAAGACGCAGCAACAAAAAGAAAGATTTGTCACTGAACCAGACACGTCTCTACTGATTGTCCCTTGCCCAGGGATGATGTTGGCTGGCCCAAAGAAGTCAATTTTTGGCGGTGGCGACACGTAAGGACAGGTCCAACATCATACAGTCTGTTCCGAACATGACGTCCTGGAGGCAATGCCTGTGCAGTTGAGGAAGCTGTTGTAAACCTGTCTCTGAGGTGACGAGGCCGAATAAAGCGATTCTCCGCTGCTGTTGTCACTCTGGGTTATCCACTGCGATGTCGGTCTTCAACTAAACTAGTGGCTTCGAACCGGGGCCAAAGTCGACTGATGGTACTCTGATGCACGTTTAGATGCATGGCAACCTCACTTTGACTTTCTCCTGCCAGCAACCAGCCAATAACCAGCCAATAGCAAAATTCCTTAAATTTATTGATTCAGGCACTATTTATGACTGCTTGAAAATGAATTGATCTTTTTGGTGTAGCGTTATCCTTTAAGAGGGCTTTAGTTGCGTAGGCAGTGAATAGTGTTCACCGTAAATTGTGTTGCTTTCTCATGCGCGCATCGTGAGCTATGCTCACAAATATGGTCTTGAACACAATTGACCAGTGCATTGTAACGATTAAAAAAAAAAAACCATGCAATTCAAGCCCACATGTCCACTGTAAACAACATATGAGTCTACTTTTCACATACCCGAGTACAATATTTTATTGACAAACTAATAAAAACACGCCATTGGATAACTATGCGTTTCTTTTTTTTTTTAATAGTATAGCTGTTTATATCAAAGCAAAGTGGTCTCCTGTCAAATTATCTGCAACCAACTGTGAACCTTGGTATGTCAAAATTAAGAAAGTGGAATTTATAACATCTAAGCCCCATGAGAGAGACAAATTCATTGCCTTACCAAGAATTCTTTTGAGATGCCAGCGTACCTAACAGTTTGCCCATGTGTTTCTCTACACAATTCTGTCCATGGCTGACAAAAATTACCTATATTTTTGTCAGGTCATGTGGATAATAGTGCAAATGAATACACTGATATGCTGTGGAAAATAGCCCTTGCAATGGACCAGGTTTATATAGCAAACGCTCTTCGAGAAGTAAGAAGACTGCCAGTCACAAGACAACTGCCAATCTCGGTCGTTTCCCCAATTTCTTTCCACGTAAAAAATCCCCTGGCATATAAAATCAAAAAAAGTAGCCTAGCGGCGCTGCCAGGGCAAAATATGGAGTTTAAAATCTAACCATAAAGTATTCTAGGATCCTAGCCAGTGCTACAGAGTTTGTGCACTGCGCTGAGATTCTTCGGACTTAGACTTGAGTTAGAAGTATAACGGAGCACTTATGGGTTACTACCCCATGTGACATGATGCTGATTCGTTGTTTAAACTTAAACCTTTCTATATTAGAGAACCATTTACTTGTAAATCTTGCAATGTAATTTATGCCAAAATCTGCAAAATGGCAGGAAGTTAGCTGATCGGTTCCGGGAACATCTCTCCAATATAGACCAGAAGACACTTAAACCAATCCTTGACCACACAGGCAAAGATGATATATCTGTAACAGCGTTAAAATCTTGCTCTGGCAATAACACCACGTGCCACTCTTTGGAAAATGGCCTCATTCAGTCTAGGTATTCTTAGTCCAGGAGGCATCAGTGTCCAGCATGCCTTCATCTAAAGTCTTTTTCTAGTTCACTGTATTATTTGTATGCTTATCTTATTTTATTTCATATTATTACTTTATTCTATGTCTTATCAGTACCATCAGTACCATTTATGGATCATAAACATTTGTATTTCTACTATTTTATTCCTACTATTATATTATATATTATCACATTTACTTTTTTAACAAATATTCTTTTAGCCTTCCTTTGTTTTATTTCATCCATTCCACATCACCTTTTTTAAAATAGTTTCTCATGTGACCTTTTAGTGTTTAGAGTGTTGTTTTGTGCACGTTATTTTGCTTCCCCATTTTGTTAAGCTTTTCAGGCACTGTTCATTGGATTAATGCCTTTTGGTGGTTATACCTTGTATTTTCATGTTTCTGCCCAGCTGCCAGCACTGTTAGGTTCATTTTTAGTTTTCAGTCTTATGTAAGGGCGGAACAAGTATCATATTTTCCTTGTCTAGCTGTGCTGGCCATCATATCTGTCTTCACCCCCGTGTGGGTTCTGGGGCCCTATTATAGGGAAAACAAGAATAGACCCACTGCCCACCCAAAAGCATGTCGTAAGAGTCGACTGATTGGAGGCTTCCTTCGAAGTTGGAGTGCATCTGCCTGAGAGGCAAGGAACCAACAGTCTGCACACAGATGTGTCAGATCTGTCAAACGGATGCACACGCAACACTCAGGTTCTGGAACAGGGCTGCAGTTCAGAAGTGGACAAACAACCAGAACTTTCCTTCCACCAGAGTTTACAGCTGGTGAACGCAAAGAAGAAAGAAGACATCTGTCTTCAGATCTGACTAACATACTGCAACTCATTTCTGAATTTGATGTTACTTCATGCCATTGTGCCCAATGTTTCTTTGTGCCGAGCCTCAGTCACCAACATTTCTATTAACAACAGAGAACAATTTTAAATTTAATGTCTCTTTTCATCTAGCCTCACCAACATTTTCTTTAATAGGGAACAATTTTCCGCACAAATTAATTGCATAGCGATGAGGTCATAAGTCAAATATGAGACACCATATATTCTTTGTTTTATAAATCAAATTCTCCTCTCGATTTGTATTTATTGACGAGTCCCCGTCAATTATTTTAAATCTAAAATTGTCAGTGAAAGGTTTTTTAAAGATTTACTGTACTGGCAAACTGTAAAAAAGGCTTTTTTTTCTTTGAAGGAAATCTTTAAGGCCATAGCTAATTGTCTCACAAGGATTACTGGGAAAGAGCCAACCAGACAACAGCACTGATGACTTTTAACATTCAAGTATACCAACAAGATGTTAATAACATTCAGAAAACACAGAAGTATAAACCTAACATTTGAAAATTTGAAAAGGATGCAGAGGTGGTGAACCACACATAACCATGCACCAGGAACCGGGCTGATACTGGTCAAGGATGCACCAGGAACAGGGCTGATACTGGTCAAGGATGCACCAGGAACAGGGCTGATACTGGTCAAGGATGCACCAGGAACAGGGCTGATACTGGTCAAGGATGCACCAGGAACAGGGCTGATACTGGTCAAGGATGCACCAGGAACAGGGCTGATACTGGTCAAGGGCTATCTAAACCTCACCACGGTCATCCTAAGAAGAAGTTCCCACCCTGCAGCCTGGCTAGTATAGATTTATTGAGGCTAGAAACTAACAGACGGAACACCAATAAGCCTGATCTGTCCACAAAAGATGTGCAGGCAAACATGTGGTCATGAAACCCAACCAAAGTCCAGAAGAAGCTGAACAACTGACTTTCCACCAGCCAATGAATACAAAGAAGCAAACACTTGAAAATAATTCAAGACAAACAACTAAACAAGATCTAAAGGGTGGAACTTGCCCAATAACATCATAAAATTAGCTAAATGCAAACTACAGGATGTCTACATCTGCTGAGAGAGACTGATGTCTACATTCTTCATTCTTCTTCTTTTGTCAAAATCTGCTTGTGCCGCTAGGCGTCGCAGTCTATCAGATGATCGGCAACCGAGCCAGTCGTTTCATATGCCGTGATGTTATGAAGTCTCAAGTTGTCCGTGACTCCTTCAATCCATGTATTTCTTGGTCTTCCCCTGCCTCTTGGTGTTTCGATTTTCATGTTGTATGCTCTTGATGCTGGCATCGTTGGTTCCATTCTCATTAGGTGACCAAACCATTTCATTCTTTGCTTCTCAATAAATTTAACGATGGGTATGGTTCCAATAGTTCTTGTAATCACATCGTTTCTCACTCGATCTCTTCTGGTTTTATTCGCAGCCATTCTCAAACATCTCATTTCACAGGTGGTTAGTCTTCTCTCGTGTTCATTTGTTAATGTCCAAGTCTGACATTGATAACCTAATGTCGGTATAAAGATTGTATTTATAATTTGTCTTTTTATCTCAACTGGGACAGCAGGGTGTTTTAAAATTGGGGCAAGCTGGTATGCGACATTGTTGGCTTGTTGGATTCTTGCTTCGATCTCTCTGTCTATTTTACCATTGGATGTAAAGATACTTCCCAAGTATTTAAATTCTTGCACTTGTTTTAGGCTGTGATCTAGAATCTTTATGTCGATGGTCTGTTGCTCTCTACTTATGCTCATGACTTCTGTCTTTTCAGTTTTGATCTTCATATGATGCTTGAGGCAACTGTCGTGTAGTAGGTTTATGTGGTCTTGCAGCTGTTTACTATCACTGTGAAATATGCATTGATCGTCGGCAAAGAGCAGCTCATTAAAGTCCTCCTGTTTATCAACATCTGTTGGTGTTATGTCTATTTTATTAATATTGTCCATAAATATTATGAAAAGCAAAGGTGATAATACACAACCTTGTCTTACTCCTGATGTTACTGGGAATCAGTCTGTGATGCCAGCTCTTGTTCTTATGGCGCTTTCACTTTGTCTATAAATAGCCCTAACACAATCTAAAATTGTTCCATTTATACCGTAGCTTTCAAGAACTTTCCATAATAAGTTTATGTTTACTCTATCGAAAGCTTTTCTTGATCTATGAAAGCGATGTTCATTTGATGTCTGTGTTCTATTGTCTTTTCTCTAACTTGTCTTAAAGCAAAAATAGCGTCAGTACACCCTCTTCCTTTCCTAAATTCGACCTGTGATGGGCTCAGGATCGGTTCTACAACGAATCTAATTCGTTGTTCCAGAATTTTGGCAAACATTTTTCCTACGTGGCTTAGAAGGGAGATGCCTCTGTAATTGTTACAATCTTGCTTATTGCCTTTTCTTTTCCAAATTGGGACTATAAGGGCTCCTTGCCAGTCTATTGGTACAGTTCTTTCATTCCAGGCTTTCCTAAATATGTGGAGTAGCCAGGTGACTCCAATTTCTCCACAAGCCTGTATTGCCTCGGCTGATATTCAATCAACACCTGATGCCTTATTTTTGGGACTGCATCTGATTGCTTCTCTGACTTCTTGTTCGATTATTGTAGGCTGTTCCTCGTTTGTACATCTGGGTGTGAATGGTACTGTTTCCTCATTTCCTGTTACATTCAGAAGAGTCTGAAAATATTCTTTCCACCTTTCTCTGATCTTGCCCTCCTCATGTATGGGTTTGCCTTGACTATCATTGACATATTCAGATGGCTGGAATGGTTCATCTCTAGTTCTCATTTTTGCAATAGTTTTGTAAAACTGTCTACTAGATTTAGCACAGATTTTGGTAAGATTTCCCCCATACATGATCCAGGATGTTTCCTTGGATTGTTTAATTTCTCTTGCAGATTGTCGCCTGGCAATTCTGTACTTGATATTATCGTCATCTGAGCGGGATCTTAGCCATTTCTTGTATTGATCCTTTTTACATTTCACTGCTTGTTTTACGTTATCATTCCACCATGCTGTTTTTTTCCTGAACGTTCCTCCTGTGTATCTAATACCACAGAGTGTTGTTAGGCAGTTCAGAAGAGTGTTCTTAAATTTTTGCCACGCAGCTTCCCCATTGTCACTTGATGTTAGCTCAGCCATCTTCACCGTCATTTCTGCCTGTACTTTTGCTTGGTTGTCTAGATTGCTTAGGTGTCTTATGTCAATCATTGAGGTACGTACTGATGTTTTTGGTTTTTTGTTAATTGTTGCTTCGCTTAGATATACAATCAGCGGTCGATGGTCTGTATTTAAAGAGATGTTAGGAATTACTCTTGCGTCTTTTACTAAGCTTCTTCTCTTTTGTCGATTTATCATCATTAGACTAGTTAATTATAACCATACAAGCATCCTATCAATAACAATACAAAATACTGCAGATAAATAAAAAGCAGTTGTCTTTCTTGCAGCTGATATCTCAAGTGAGCAAATGGGATCTCATAAGCTGAAGACATCAAATGGGTACATGACCAAATAGATACGACACTGATTCTCCATTGTGTGTCCTCCTGACGGCCTCGGCCAGAATTATTGATATGTCAACAGTCTGAAACAGATAAAAGAAAGGAGGTGCAGAAATCAGACCTCAAGAAACTGAATAAAACAAAATAACAATACATATAGTTCTATCAATCAAGTGAGATTCACAATCAAGGTTGGCTTCAATGGAACTACAATATTGTTTCTTGCTATGGATGTAAACTCTCAGACTGCTGTTCATCCATCTTTTAGTGCTATCCTCCAAACGATATTGATGTCTATCTCTTGCTCGCCTGCTTTAAACTTTTCTCTCTAGTAGGAGTTTTCCTTTCCATGTCGCCAAAGTATTTCCCTTTCCTCATTTTTGATTTCAAGAACTACATTTTTATTCTATCTCTTGAAAACCTTCCAGCAGGTAAAGTTTATCGCTCTTAACTGGCTGAGTCTCTCCTAGCAGATGAGTGAGTGTCCCAGTCTCTCCCAGCAGATGAGTGAGTGTCCCAGTCTCTCCCAGCAGATGAGTGAGTGTCCCAGTCTCTCCCAGCAGATAAGTGAGTGTCTCAGTCTCTCCCAGCAGTTAAGTGAGTGTCTCAGTCTCTCCCAGCAGATAAGTGAGTGTCCCAGTCTCTCCCAGCAGATGAGTGAGTGTCCCAGTCTCTCCCAGCAGATGAGTGTCCCAGTCTCTCCCAGCAGATGAGTGTCCCAGTCTCTCCCAGCAGATGAGTGTCTCAATTTCTCTAAGCAGATAAGTCAGTGAGTCTCTCACAGCAGATGAGTGTTTCAGTCTCTCAACATATGAATGAGTGGCTCAGTCTCTCTCAGCAGATGAAATTTATGGTTTCTCTGATTCAGTCTCTCCCTGCAGGTGAGTGAGTGACCCATTCCTTCCAGCAAATTAAGTTTAGGTGGCTGACTGACTGTCTCTCCAAGCAGCTGAATGACTCAGTCTTTCCAAGCAGAAGAGTGAGTGCCTCAATCTTTCCCAGATCAGTGACTGACAGTCTTTTCAAGCAAATAGTTGTGGTTGCTGATTTTCTCAGCAGATCAGCAAGTAAATCAGTCTCTCCCAGTCTCTTCTGGCAGAAAAGGGAGTAACTCAGTCTCTCCCTGCAGATGATGTTAATGGCTGATGACTGCTCTTGAAGGTAAAAAAAATCTCACACATTCCCTAAAACTGGTTTCAAACTTGATTATTAATTAAAAAAGTCTTTTTTCTTGTCCATGCCGTGTGGGATAAATTGTTGTGTCTATCCACAACCTGCTGTCTCATACTCTTAATCAGTTCTGACACAAATGATCTTCCTTGCCATGATGTCAACTGTCCAGCATCTTTTCTCTCTGTCTCCTTCTGCCTCTTTTCAGCTCCAACTTTCCCACTATCATGATGCGCTCCAGTTTTCTCCTTCTTATTACATAACCAAAGAATGCAGGTTGTCTCCTTCTGATGTGGGCAACCAGTTCCCCTTGTGAGTCTTTCAAGACATCATCGTTACTCTTTTTTATCTGCTGTGAGCGCTCTCTCCGTGCATCAACTGAGCTCCTGCTCCAAACCCTAGTCTGTGATGGGTTAAATAATAAATATCTATGTCATTCTAACAATTGTCATTGTCAATGCCACATTTACTTTAGATCAACATAGTTGTGGAGTCAAAGAGGATTAACTAAACTAATGCACAACTATCTAACCAAACAACAATATGTGTTATATATTATAATAATTGAAGAAAGCAATAACAAGATAATAATGGTTAGCAGGAAATCAATGTTCATCACAACACGATATTAAAGTGCAGCATGAAACCAACATTCTACAACAATGGGATAGTAAAGTGTATGAAAAAATCAACATTCTTTTATGCAAGCAAAAATACAAAAGAACAAATGAACAACATAAAAATGTGAGGAAACAAAAATAAATTAATACCTACCTATGTTAAACAAGTTCAAGAATGAAGTGTCCAGCATGCGTCATGAAAACGGAAACCGTAGCCACATTCTTGTGTCTGACACAAAAATACAGCTGCCTGACTGAAGAATGTTATTTAACACGCCATTTCAAACATGCAGAAGTTCAAATAAAGCTTGAATACGAATTAGTTTAATTGCTAAAATATAGCAAGGCTTCTATATACAGCGTTTCAGCCACATCGGACATATTTAGCAGTAGTCATGCATCAGTTTCTGGGTTGATATGTGAGCTAAAGCAAGTTACAAGGTCTGTTAAAAAAAATGTCCAACCTGTTACCGGGAAAATCACAATTAACAATTCTCTAGAGGGTGAAAACTCTAAACCTATTCAAAGTAGTCTCCTTCTGACTGTATGCACTTGTGTCCAAGTAGAACATTTAAAAAGCATTTAAATTAATTTTTTGTTCGGAAATGAAATACGGCTTGGCTATGGCAATCCACATTTCTTGTGGCTAAAATTTGTTCCTTTTAAGCTGCACTTTCAGTCTGAGGAACAGCTACAAATCTCAAGCAGCCATGCTGGGATAGTGTGGAGACTCACAAACTAAATGTATGTACGGTATTGTCAGAGACCTGCAAAGCTCACACTAATAAGAGATTGCTTTCTCTTCCTTTTGCACTGAACAAAATCATGTTTTGTCTTTATGGTGCATACACTGTGCTCAAGTTGTTTCATGCAGGTGAAAATCTAGCAGGTGTTTAAGGAAAGCAAAAAGGAAATAGGGATATATGAGTGCAGAAAGGTTGGGGGGTTGGGCATCTGGGAGAGGTACACTAAATACATGTAATGTCGACAACGCTCCTGATATCACATGCTCTAATTGTGGATAACTTTCCTTTATGTGAGTGAGTCCTGCCAGTCACACCTGCCATCCCCCCCCCCCCCCAGCACAATATCATACTGAACGTCTGGAAATACAGAAAGGTGCCAACAACCCACACACTGTTCAATCACAGGAGAAACAAAACTCATGTACAAGCAGGAAAGTCCCTAACCTCCATCCAGCCAGAGATCACCTCTCACACTTAATTTCGTTCTGTGGGAAACATTCAGGTCGCACACTTTTTAAACAGACCCTGTATAGCAAGGCTTCCAAAAGCGACTACTAATAAAATTCCAGGCAGAAGACAATTAAAAACAGCTGATTGGTTTGTGAATTTTCTCCAATCACTATTTTCTTTTTCTCATTCACTAAATAAAACTTTGACAGAAACTCTTGTTGTTCATTCCCATCTGGATTTTTTTTGTCTTGTTCCAAGATTTGGACTTTGCATGTTTATCTACTTTACAGATCTGGCTTATTTGTGAGCAGACTGTTGGTTCCTTGCTTGTACAGGAGGTGCACTCTGACTACGAGTCAACCCAGTGGCTTCCAACAATAACTAATAATAAAACTCAGGCAGAAGCCAATTATCAACTGGTTGACTGGTTTGTGAAAGAAAGTTCTCCATTTACTGGCTTATTTGTGTGCAGACTGATGGTTCCTTGCCTCTGCTGGCCGTGCAGCAGTTTATTTTACAATATAATGAAGCCATTAAACGCCAAAACCTCTGCTTCTTTATTTATACAGTAAACTCTACCTGGCCTACTTTCAATCAGAAAAAATTAGAGTCTGTTTTTTTTTTTAAATTCCTTCAGTCAAACGCTGCTAAGAGCATGCTGTTAGAACTATGCCAGAGTCACCTACGAGTATCCCCATGTGTGTTTCTGAAAATTGGTCTACTTGGGAATGCGAACTTATGACTCCAAATTTATGAGACAACCAACCAACAAAATGCATCACCATAAAGATACGGATAAGTCAAGCCAAAACTGCATTCCATAAATTGAGAAGCATTGTTAGTAAAAAAACAAAACATGTCATTGGAAATTAACAAGTGTTATATACAGGCCATCTTATTACATATGGTGTTAATTATGGACAATGACAAAAACCAGAGAAAAAGGACTGCAGGTGTGTGTGCGTGTGTGCTCTTTTTAATTAAACAATAAGGCTAAAATATGTATTCCTCAACAGAAAAGAAAAAACAACAGTATTAAGGCTTCACACAGGACAATGCAGTCTTAAAGTAGGCATAAAAGAATCTGCCACTTGTGGTTCGTTAGCAGATAGACTTATGAGCAGGATTGCTCTAACTAATCCCACCAGAGATTGAGGATCTGGGCCAAAGGAACTACATGACATGGATGAAGGACATATTGTTCATTGTGACCCAGATGGAAACTCGATGGTTGGTAAGGTTAATGTCAAATGTGGAAGAAAAATTTCCCAAAAGTATATCTAAGAATTGACTAATTGAGAGCTTCCTTTAAAGTCAGAGTGCATCTGTCTGACAGGCAAGGAACCAACAGTCTGCACACAAATGAGTCACGATCTGTAAAACGGGTGTGCATGCAATGATATTGTTCTAGGGCAGGGCAAGAGTCCAGAAGTGGATAAGTAATCAGATCAGATCTTTCTGCCGGATTTACAGCCGGTAAATGCAAAGAAGCAAAATATGTTACTCTTTTCCTATGCTCTTCTATCACAAACACAAAATCTTCACACCTTCTATGTTTCTCCCATAGTATACCTTAAAATTACAAACAAACATTCTAAGGGTAAAAAGATAAATATAAACTAGTGATGAAATGGTCCCCCACCCAGCAAATGTGTGCAAATGAAAGAAGATTTAAACAAAGCTAATGTTCTCAATAATCTAAGTCTCTTACCTGTATCTTGGGTGCCTCTTTCATCCGCTGGTCCTGTGGGATTGTGTTGGTTACCACCACCGCCTCAAACTTAGAGTTGTTTATACGAGAGATTGCTGGTCCGGAGAAGATACCGTGGGTGCAGATGGCATAGACTTTCAAGGCTCCGGCTTCTAACAACCTGCAAAAATTAAGATATAACTTTAGGGTTCACTGTTATGAAAGCTTTCTAGTATAAGACCATAATAGCTGGCTAAAATACAAAACCCATTCACATTCGAGTCTAAACAAGCTTAAGTAATACCATATGACAGGGCTTCACATGAAAACCTTAAAAGTGCGACATAAATTTCAGTAACCATGGCATTGTCTTGTAAACTGTCAATATTGTTGCCAAGGATGTCAAGATTGTTAAGCCCATGACATCACAGTGCAGATAAATATGTAATGCCGTAATGACAGTTCAAAGGTGGCCATCCAACTTTTAACATGCACCAAAATGGAGCAGAGCTCGCTCTGTCTTGATTTTTTTTCAAGCCAGTGAAGGGGTAAAATCTATAGCAATCTGAAAACCCCCCACAGTTGGTTACATTTCCTTTACAGGATGTCAAAAACCGACTCCAACATTTGTTGGCTGTTTTTGGTGGGGTCCATAGTCCCAAAAAGTCTGGGAATCCCTGATATGAAACGACTAAATACAAAGTTATCAATCAAGTCACGCAGGGCAAACATCAGAAAGGGAACAGGGGATTAGGAAAACAATGACTGCAGATTAGTTTCATCTTTGTGCCAAGCTCTGGGATAAGAGTGAAATGGGCAAGTGGGCTGGCAGGGTCATAGTAGGTATGGGAAAAGCAATAGACCGAGCCGACATTCATCAATGCTTTCAAGAAGGCAATACTAGAGGATGATTCAGGAGATGAGGTTCAATCAGCAACTCAAAAAAAACTACAAGAACTTTGTGTCAAAAGAGGTTTTGCCAAACATGAACACTGCATGGTTAACCAAAGAAGAATAGTAAACCAACATAGAACTAGTATTATCAGTTTCCACATGCTGAGGGATATATTTAAGATGGGATCCAAACACTACTGGACTTGCCTGACATGCAGTAAGGATAATCTGGCGATTAACCAACTAACAATGATTGCAGATAGGGTCAAAGGCTAAATGTCTTGGGAAAAACTGTTAAATACATGCAATGGTCCTCCTCCATGGCCCTCTTGTTATTTACACAGGCAATCGTCATGGGCTGGAATTCCCACAGGCTCTCCTAGAGCTCAATATAACAATGAAGTTAGTTGAGAAAGTCAATTTAATTGCACCAAGTTTGATTCCACATACATTGGACCCTCTTCACATAACCATCTGTTTAGAGGGTTGCACAAAGCACAAATTCTGTAGCTCTGGTGATGATCCACAGAAATTTCTGTAAACAATTCAATCGTGAATTGAACAGTGTTGCCGTGAAATTAATAACACTGTCATGTGGAAAGACTGAAAGGTGTCAAAAGGTCAGTAAGTCAAAGCTAAATTTTATTTTCTCACTTACTTGTCTGCAGCGTGGCATATGGTGCCACATGTGTCAGCCATATCATCAACCAAAATGGCAATTTTGTCTTTAACGTCCCCAACCAGGACCATAGCTGCTACCTCATTCGCTTTTTTCCTTTCTTTGTGAATAAGAGCAAACTCCACATTGAGGTGATCGGCAATGGCTGTTACCCTGATAAGATGAAAAATCAAGGACAGTCAAAAAACCATATTAAATTTTATTATGAAAACAGATTAAGTAAATTATTACTAGAGATCGCTGTCTGCTCCAGGGTCTCATTCCATGTTGGGGAAGGGGGGGGAGAACAGGCAACACATTGCCTCCCTAACAAGCATGTCATACAATGTGATTAATAAGGCGTGCTTTCTTCAATGTTGGAGTGCATTTGTCTGAGAGGTGAAGAACCAACAGTCTGCATACAAATAAGTCAGATCTGGAAAATGGATTTGCAGGCAAAACTTAAGTTCTGGCACAAGACCAAACTCTCTAAAAGTAGATAAAAAAACAAACTTTCTGTTGGGAGTTTACAGCCAGTAAATGCTAAGAAAAAGAAGACGAGGAGGAGGAAGAAGAAGAACAAGAAAAAGAAGAAGAAGAAGCCTCCACCTCCATCACTCCAGCAGAACCTGTGAAATTATCAACAGTTTGGAAGATGGCCTGCCTTCGATGCTTCAAATTCAGTTGGTTTAGATTTGGAAACTCTCTTACCAGTGGTTTTACACACCTGACAATATGTGGACATAAGATGCACATCTATGCAAAGTCCTGCAAGGACACCCACTGCACATCCCAATGTAGGATGTGTGGCCTCTGGTCAGCCAAGTGCCATCAAAGCTGACAGTAATATCCAGCACATCATCATCATGTAGAGTGATGCCTGCCTGTTGTGCATGAACTTGCCGAACATATTTCCCGGTTTGAGTGAAAACCATGTCCTCCAGATCTTCAAACTTTATTATATACATATATTTATTTGCTTGATTGTGAAATGTTTTGAGATGAAGACCTTGCAGGTTTATATTTTCACAAAAGTTATTAGACTCTAAGGCACACATTCCACAAACTAATGCAGAATAAACACTGTAATGATGGCAAAAGATCTATCACCATCATTACTTATTGAAGCTAGGTACCTTCCACAAACTACTTCTTCACAACAAGAGCAGTAAACTTCTGCATGTACAGCTAATCCTTGAGTTTTCTTGCTGTCAGTTTTCAAAGTAAGACCAGTATTTTTACATAGTGGACAACATAACATTTTAATGATTTCGGAAAGTCTACTCCTCTGTTCTCCAGTTTTTTTATGTCCACTACAACATTAGGCTACCAGTGCCAAGCATGGACACTATCTAAAGCCCATATACGTAAAATCACCACCCGCAATATGAGGTGCCTGAGAAAAGCAGTCAACCTAACCATCCGAGATCGCGTTAATAAAAAACTATCAGGCAAACTGTGGGAACGACACCTTGCACTAGATTCATTGAGAAACAGCAGATCAGGTGGTTTGGCCATCTTGTTAGAATGCAGCAAGATCAAATACATTAACAAGCTTACATCTTAAAGATCATCTACAAGAGCAAGAGGATGGGCAAGGAAAATATGGATCGACAACATTAAAGACACTCTACGCCTTCATTGCATGACAAAAGCCAGTGGCAGCCAAAGTGCACTGGATCGCAAATTATTCCTCCACACGGCGCTTAACGGCAGACGTGGTTTATGATGATGATCATCAGCAGAAACACACATGCTTCTAGAGGAGGTCATATATTCATACATATCTCTCTTAAACTGTTTTCTTGTTTTTTTCTGCAAGAACAGTTTCACTCCCAAAACTTTGAGAACTAGAACTAGAACATGATGGTACAGAATCCTTGATTGCCACAATTCAAGCCACGCTAGGAACAAGCCTGTTAGATGCGTCACATTCTAAATTTTCTGTAACATTATCAATGCTCTGGTAGACCTTTCTCTGCTTATGAGCATTTGCCAATTGTAGACTGCGAGATTTCTTACATTAATCGGCTAAGCGGAGTTTAAAACTCTCAGAATGAGGCATTTTTCGATTCACAGCGGCCATCTTTGAGAATCGGATACCGCCATCTTTGAGAATCGGATACCCACATGATCAGTCTCAGATAGCGAGAATCAACCGTAATAAACAAGGTCATGTTTACACCCATATTTGCAAGTTTCCAGGCTTTTATAGGGGTCAATGGAGCGGCGGTGAATAGAAAAATTTAAATACTATGATCCAAAATCCCGCTGAACAATACAGGGAACATAATTCCGACTGCAACGGTAAATGATACATACAACTATATCTTGTGCAAATAGCGTTGCAAAGTGCAAAATATCAATAATTCCGTCAAACATTTCAACAACCACGTGCTACGGTTAGCTCAATAAAATATTAATATTACATTAAAATATCATATTTTACACAAAAAAACAAATACTGAATTTGACAGAAGACACATTAATTAAGGTGTGTAAAAATGAACTTTTCCCAAAAATTTTGACCTGACCCAAATTTGATGTTTTGAACACCTGCACACGGCTCTAAAACTTCATTTCTGATTTTATCTCTGATGGTCCCCTTTTTCCTTAAGGTCTCATTTTTGATTTTATCTTTTCTGGTCACTCAGACATGAACATAACTGAATAAGATCAGATATGAAACACCGTACACAGGAAAGAAACATATATTACCTTTTGGCCCCACCAGCATCTGGTGACACAATAGTACAGTTACGCCATTCCGGGATGTTTTCTTTGATCCACTTCAACACTGCAGGCTCAGCGTACAAGTTATCCACTGGGATATCAAAGAAACCCTGGAAAATAAACCACAATGGTTGTCACAACAAGGTCAAGAAGAAGACAAACAAATTCAATCTCAACAGGATCTACGGCAGTGTCGCTCATAGACGTTTTATATATATATATATATATAAACAATCAGGCATTTATTGATTGGCACTCATATCATAGAATGAAGTAGAGTGATAGCAGGTTACACTACAGAACATAAAATTCAACAAAAGTTATAGATACCATGCTTGAAATCCTACAGGTAACTATAACTAAAGCTCGGCAGTGGAAATGGAAAAGACGCTTTCAAAAACAACTGAACATTTTGACAAAGTCTTTATCAACAAAGTATTAACCAACTACAATACAAACTGTGACTAAAAAACTCAACAGGCAAGAAACAAAACTTGTAAACAATCAAGGTCAACATGAAATACGAAGTAAGAAATCATACAAACATGAAGTGTTATATTATACAAGAGGCCCAAGGGGTAGTAAAGAGCGACATATTTAAAAAAAAGAAATAAGCAAGAAGGCATTTGTAACAAAATGTGATTACAAAGTTCAATAGAGAAAATGGAAAAGATGTGCATATATGAAACGTTTCGACCAAACATAAAATGTGACTAGCAATGTGTAAATGATTTACTTGTTAGGGGCTGCGTTGGCACAGTAGATAGGAGACTCGCTTCCAAATCCAGCTGCAGCCCATAGCCAGTGTTCAAAACCAGGCAGTTCCCGGGGTTCACCTAGCCCAGAGTTGGGTACCAGAGTTAACACTCTGCAGTAGATGGAGGAACGTCGCTGTAGCTAGAGAGTTGCGTGTGGGCAACGACAGTTTCTTATCAGCTGTCCGTACTGGTAGCAGAGCATTATGGTTTATACCCTTTTTATTTTCTGGTTCATGACGTTCATGGATCTACAAATAACGCCCTCATTATCATGTTGTACTATGTTCTCAGCAAAATGCTGATAAAGCCACGGTCTACTAGAACGACTGTCACTTGCCAAATGCCTCATGCATGCTCACCTGCCTCCATCATCATGTGACCATGTTCATACCGGTTGAAGCCTGCCTCTTTTTCCGGCTATAAACTCTGGCAGAAAGTTGAGGTAGTTTGTCCACTCCTGAAATTTGTCTTGTTCCATAACTTAAGTTTTGTGTTTATAGCTTTTTTTTTTAAATAGATCAGTCTTATTTGAATGCATACTGTTGGCTCCTGGCCTCTCAGGCAGATGCACTGCGATTCTAAAGAACACCTAATTAGCTGCTTTTCATTACATGCTTGATGAGGGGCCAGTCCCTAAATGTCATCATCATCCACTTTTGATGTTACACATTGTAGGGGTAAAAGGGGGGGGGGGGGGGGGTATTTGCGTGTCATTGCTTGACAGGAAGCAATGGCTATCAAATGCCACCAGCATTGAAGCATGTGCTCTGTTGCTTGTACCTACTTTGTTCAAGAGAAAGGCATACTTACACTGTGCAGAGTGGCAAGCATCACCTCAGCAGTTCCACACAATCAGTGCCCTTCAGATATTTTCTCAAGTTATTCAGTTGCATTGGGAAATGAAAAGGCATTTAGACTGGCAGATTCTGCACCACTGGGTGGTAAAGTCATGCACAACATGCTAGATGTGATCTAAGATCCTTTGAGAGCGAGTGAAAAAAGCAAAAGTACAAACAGATCATCATGATGTGGAGAGAATGGTGCAACAGGGAGTGACTAGGGAATGTGGCCAACATTCTACAATCAGATATAATCAGACTGCAGCTGGTACCACCAGTATCGGAGCTCTTCACTGATTGCTTAATAAGACGACAGAGCACTAACAGAAATGTCCCGAGTGCTGTGATGTCGGCTGTTAACTTGACTATTTCAGATCTAAATGAAGCAAATGTCCTGATGAACTGAACTACTGGTAGTGACAGGACAAAAGGCTCAGTGAACAGTAAAGGTTATGTCTATCATGAGTTAGCTACAAAGCATCCTTAAAGACACGAAACATTACTTACCTGTATCTGAGAGGCATGTAGATCCATGGTTATGATATGGTCGGCTCCAGCCCCTGTCAACATGTTTGCAACCAATTTTGCAGTAATGGGTGCTCGACTCTGAAAGGAAACAAGATACTTCATTGACTATCAAATTTATGAGAAAAACGGCGACTGGCTAAGTGACTAGAATTTGGGGCTCTACGCGGTGGCCTGGGTTTAAATCTATGGTAAGGCAAAAACTGATGTTTGTTCTGCTGGAGGGAAAATGACATCATTCTTCTTCTGCTTTATCGTTCGTTAGAGTGATGTAATTGTGTTGCACCTGTTTACAGCACAGCTGCGATATATACGCTTTTTGGCAACATAATCCTAACCTGCAGTTTGTGACGACTACTAGTCATGTGATCTTAAATCCTCAGGCTCAAGAACTATCTTGTCCTACATAGTCATATAAAGTGGTACACACAGACAATAAAGATTTGTATCAAAATAGAATTCATCCAATAGTTCAGCATGTACAAAACCTGAATGTATACACGTATACACCGATGGATCACTGGAGGAAGCAGAAAAAAAAACAGAGGAACTGGATTGGTCATCATGCTGCAAGATGGGACCACAGTAGAAACGTCATGAGACTCATAAAAACTTCAGAGCAGCAAGCAATTATAGATTCAGCCAAAGTGCTTGAAGAAAGAAAATTAAAAACAGCAAAACTGTTTTTTTCCTTTGTGACTGCATGTTAGTCCTCCAGGCGACAGAGGGATCCACGTGACATCATGGAAAGAGAACTGACCGCCAGCTAAACAGACTTGCAGAAAGCAATCAGATCGTTCTCCAGTCTATCCGGGTTCACTACGGCATACCAGGAATGGAGTTAGCAGACAGACTTGCTAAAAATGGAACAAAGGAGAAACAACACACTGATCCATTGCCATTAGCAGAAATCAGAACACTTATCAAGGGAAAATACAAGGAATTGTGGAGAGAACAAACAGTAAACATCCACAAGACCCCATCAGCAAATTCAACAGAAAGCAACATACAACAATTTTCCGTCTATGAACAGGACACTGCCGGCTTAACTACCAAGTGCACAAAATAAAGATTTTAGTCCCCACAGTGTGCCTGTCAAACAGGACCACAAACACCTGAGCAAATTCTGCAGACCTGCCCACTTTACACACAACTTCAAAAAGAAACCTGGCCTCAAGAGCAAAGTGTGCAGAACAAGCTATGGGGGAACCATGAAGAACCTGCTACTGACATGCGAGTTTACAGAGGCAACCCACCTGATGGTCTGATCTGAGCATGCAAAACTGAACGTAAAGAAGAAGTAGTAGTTCAGCATGTTCAACCAGAGGCTGTCATCATCCTTGTCCTGTTGTACCATTACAAGTCACACTGGACTCTCATCTATTCTTACATTCTGTTCTAACTTGTGCATTCCCTCCAATATCATGAATGGAGTCTAACACCTTTGGCCTCTCTCTGAATTTATGGTTTCTCTTGGATGTCCTCATTTCCACAATCCCTTTAGTTCTAATTTTGGCAATTCTATGCTTATTTTTTTTTATCAGGATGTGTCCTATATAGCATCATTTTTTTCTGTCATTTAACTGTCATTAACAGTGGTTGCCCAGACATGTTTCTGATTTTTTTCTCCTCTCTTAAATTCATTCTATTTTATGTTTAACATTTTGCAAAGGCATTCAGGAAGCTGTATGTGTGTTTACAAATAAAAAAGAAAACAAAAGACTAGAGAAAACTATAGCGTACGCTTTGAAAGATAACCTAAGTGAGAAAGACTGGCGTACCTTATCTTTCTTATCTTGCCGAGCATAAGGAAAGCATGGAATGACCGCTGTGACCCTGCTGGCAGATGCAACCTTGCAGGCACTGATAGTGATAAGTAGCTCCATCAGCATGTCGTTCACCTCTCGGCACCCACTCTGGACAATGAACACATCCTGCCCCCTGACTGACTCCCCGATTTCCACACTGGAAAAAATCAAATAAACCAGGAAAACAATTAGTAACCATAGAAATCAGAGAAGTCAGAGAGATGCTGCAGTGACCAAAAGGGATACAACTTGATAGTCTTGTTGCATGGCATGGAGGTGTGTCAGCACACGAACTGATACATGCTGCAGGGGATCGCAGATTGTGATTGTGGAGAGGCATGGTCGCCGATGCTAGTCGGCAAGGCACCTGATGATGATGATACACTTGTGCCAGTGTTGCCACTTTGGATGTTTTACATCCAGATTTAGATGTTTTTGCTTGCATTTAGATAGTGTTTTTGACATCTCGATGGTAGATGTTTTTC
The DNA here is from genome assembly GCA_905116865.2 of Candidula unifasciata. Lineage (NCBI taxonomy): Eukaryota > Metazoa > Mollusca > Gastropoda > Stylommatophora > Geomitridae > Candidula > Candidula unifasciata. The sequence continues at coordinate 142,524 of CAJHNH020001225.1, read as the reverse complement.
ATTTGGAGTTAAATATTTTATAGATATTTTCCTTCTTTCAGTGTCAGTTTAATAATTACTGTGTAAAATATTTTTAACAATATTTTTGGTTTGGTCTGGCACGTACATAGTGACAACTGTGATTACTTAAACTTTGAAATCTCACTGGGGTCAACACTCAAATATCTGGCAGCCCGGGTAGTGATTAATTAAAAGCGTGTGTAAATCATACTAACTTAGTTTCAACCGTATCCTCACTGTGCTGACTTTGTGTTTCTTTTTAATAATGTGATTTTTTTTTTAAAATAAGTGCTCACCTTTATATGTGGCTTTCACTTTGAAAAAAACCTTTCAGCATGCCAAAATTAAAGTATGAGCAAAAATGTCAAAAAGAGTGGTTTCATGATGACAAAATTAAAGACTGGGTGATGGCAGTTCCTGGGGATATAACCAAGGCTCGTTGTAAGTACTGCACGTGTGAAATTAAAGTGAAAATACAAGACTTAAAGAGTCATGCAGAAACTTAAAAACATAAAACTGCAGTTCCATTCAAAGATATTACACCACTGACATCTGTTTTCAGAACTACACTAATAAATGAATAATTAAAAGTTGAAGGATCAGTCGCAATTTTTTAAGTTGTCATTGTGCAATCTTAAACTGTGACCATTTGATTGATTTATTTAAAAACACTATTTCTGACAGTAAAGTTATGGATGAGATAAAAATGAATAGCTAGCAAGTGTACACATATTACAAGAAATACTTTATTTTCTCACTTCAAAAAAGTTTTAATCGGTGATATTTCTACAAATAAATAGTTTATTATTAGACGAATCAAATGACATTTTGGTACTGAAAATGCTTGGTGTGTGTATTATATATTACAGCAACAGTAAAGACAAAGTAGTTTCCATATATCTTCAACTAGTTCATTTGAAAACAGTGTGAGGGAGAAAGTATAGTTCAGGAACTGAAGAAACTTTAATCAACAAACAGACTTTAAGAATTTGGCTGCAACTGGTGCCGATAATGCCTCGGTGATGGTTAGTATCAACAATGGCGTTTATGCCAAGTTGAAGGAAGCTATACCATTGTTAATACTTATAAAATGTATGTGTCATTCATTGCAGCCGAGCTAGATTTAACACACGCTTCATCTGAATGTTTACCAAGGAATTTGAAATACTTTATTGCTGAAACACATAACTGGTTTTCAAAATCATTTATCAGACAACAGCAATACAATGCTATGATGATGGTTCCACACCACTGAAAATTCTGTCAGATTGCAAAATTAGATGGTTATCAATTCAACCAGCTGTTGAAAGAATTATGAACCAATGGTTGGAGTTAAAGACACTTCAAATAACAAGACAAAGTGAAAAGTGCTACACAGCTGAAATACTATATGGAATGTACAGTGATAACAAAAATGTGGCATTCATTCTCTTTACGACCTATCCTAATGGAAGTGCAAAAAGTTAATAATTGTTCGATAAAGTTAAATTACTTGACAATCTCACTTTGCTATTTCACTCAGTTGGTAAAAGACTGGTGTTGCCAACTTCTAAAGCTGATTTGATCACTTGCACTATAGAGAACTATTTGGCTCTTAAGCCATACCTTGGATATCAAATTGAATCAAAAATTGATGATTTAAAAACAAAAGGACTGTTAACAGAGAATGAAGAGAACAACTGAAGAAAACGCTGTCAAGATTTCCTTATCTCATTATTCAAGCAACTGAAGCAGAGACTTCCTGAAAATCTAGATGTTTTGAAAAATATTTCACTTTTTTCTGTGAGCAACATACTTCAGCCAGTAAAGGACATACTATATATTGTAAAGTTATGAAATTTTTTAGGGATTGATAATAGTGTTGCGGAAGCAGAATATCAGTTAACCAAAATAAACTTAGTTAAATGGACAAACAAAACAGAAACTGAAGCGTTTTGGAGTGAAGTGAGACAATTTAAAAATGCCTCATCAAACAGTCCATTCTGTAAGCTCTTTGAATGTGCCATGTATTGTCTACCATGATACTACCCCACTTCTTGTGTTTGCTTTCTGATTTACACCAACAGACAGGTTCTTGTGATAAACTTTTTGACTGTGACTGTTTTTATGAGTTCCTTTTTAATCCTGTACAACTTTGTGTGCAGTGGTGACTCACTGGGCCAGTATTCTTTTCTTAATGGGCTGAACAAGGGACAGTCTTTCAGGACATGTTCTGTAGTCTGCACACATAGCCCACAAGGGCACACAGGTGAACTACTTAGACGAAGCCTGTGCATATGCTGGTTAAGTTTGTTATGTCCTGTCCTGAGACGTAGGACAATGACCTGCCCATGCCGGTCAAGTAAGTGTAGTCATCTCTGGCCAGACTGTTCACTTCTAATAGCCTGGATGGCCCTTTTCTTCTCATAGTATGTTACTGCATTCTCTTCCTGGTCACATTCTGCCCCTTTCTAAGCAAGTCTGCGGTTTCGTTTCCTGGTAAACCACAGTGGGGTGGCACCCAGTGGAGTACAGTACACTTTTGGGCAGCCACCTTGCCAAGTTCAGATTTCAAGTGAGGGAGTTTGCCAGGCTTGAGGGCTTGAAGCACTGATAGCGCACCTGTGAATATGATCACCTGGTGGCAGTCAGAACTGGTGTTGTGTAACATTTCAGCAGCCTGCTCTAGTGCTACGATCTCTGCTGTGTAGTTGGAACAGAATTTACCAGTGGGTATCCACTTTGTGTGGCGGTGGTTGCCTGGGTATGTAATAAAGACTCCAGCACCCCCATTTTTAACTGCACTGGTTGCTGATCCATCTGTGTAAACATGTATCCATGACTGTTCGGGATAGTTTTCATGAATCATGCTAATGGCAGCTGTTCGTTTTTGAAGATCATTGGACTCATCTCCAGTTGTGAATCCATTGACTGAAGTCACTATCTGTATTGTATCACTGATTTGCTCCCAAGGTACAGGGTATAGGATAGGTTTCAGCGGTGTTGTTCTAATAGGTAGATCTGCTTGATACTGTCTTCTAAGTCTTTTCCCCCGATGGACAAAGCTGCTATGTTTGAGATGCCACAATGCCAGATCATCTAACCTTCCATTCATTGGGTGTGACTGCATACTATTACTTCTCCATCTGGATAATAGTTTTAGTGTCTCTTCTATAGGACAATGTCTGCATTGCAGTTATTTTCTGCATCTCCATGATTGGTGCAGTTTTCATGGATCCTGTGATGAGTCTAAGGGCTTGATTTTGCACTCTAGCGATTGTAGATGGGAATTAGCAGCTGTTGACCATGCTGTTGCACCAAACTCCAAGTGGGGTCTAATCGCTCCCTTATAAACTTTCTTTAGGGTTTTTCCATTCACTCCCCATCCTGTACCTGCCAGTTTTCTAAGTAGGCCTAGTCGTCTTCTGGCCTTCCCTTCTACATTTTCCATATGTTTGCTCCATGTGAGCCTTTTATCAAATGTTACTCCAAGATAAGTGGGGAAGCTTTCTTCCTTTAGCAAGGATGTTCCTAGGTGAATACTAGCAGCTTTGTGGGGAAAAGAGAGAAAAGCGTTGTGGATGTTTTATCTTTGTTGATGGCAACATGCCACTTCTCTGCCCATGTCATCAAGAGATCTGCTGCTCGCTGCATTCTTATATTTGCCACTGTGGTGTGTTCATCGGTACACCAGAGTGCCAGATCATGTGCATACAGGGCAGCTTTTACTCCTGATCCTTTTACCAGATCATTTATATAAACAAGAAAGAGAGTTGGAGAGATAACTCATCTCTGTTATCCTCTCCTTGCCGAAGTAACACTTTTCTGCTCTGCTGGCCATCAAGACTCTAGTTCTGCTGTGTAAGAAGGATTGGATCTATTTTAGCATGTTTCCTTAGATTCCATTCAGTTTTGCAATGAGAACTACCCCACTCAAACGCTGAAGCAGAATGAGTTTTCAGTGCTATGAGTTATATCAAATCTAACCTAAGAAACATTTGACTTCTTAAATGTCGCTATCTTGACAATAAAATTCAGCCTGATGAGAGTAGGAAAATGCTGTTCCACTTATTAGCTCCCTGATTGTGTATTATAAGAAATGTGAACAGCTAAAGCATACCAGAGTCATTAGGGATCTGAAGCTTTAGCTTCATCATCCAAGCTAAGTTTATCCTGTGGATCTTGCGAGGCAGACATCAGTGAAGATGAGGACATGATTCTATAGGGTAAGTCATATCAATAGCTATGTAATTTATGACTCTTTCCATTTGGATGTTTTTTCTAGATGTTTTCACGTACATTTAGATGTTTTTAGATATTTTTTTGACTCCGTTCTGGGTGTTTTTTTTTGTTTGTTGTCAAAGAAAAGAGGCATAACTGCTTGTGACGAAGGAAATGAATGGTCGTAGACCACGAGGCAGACCAAGAAGACATTAGTCACGATGGAGAGATAATATTCAGACAGACTTGCAAAAACTTGGTGTTACCAATTGGAAAGAGAAGGCCAACCAGAGAGATGAATGGAGGCGGTTGATATCTCACATCTGCAGCAATGAAATGAACCTCAGGGCTCGAATCAAACTATCACATTCATTCTCACTCACCAGCACTCTCCATTACTGAATTTCTTTGTTACAACCTTGCTTTGCTCGATACCCAATCTCTGGCATATCTTCTGCGCTAAATCCGGGTGGGAAGTTCCTCCAAACACTTTGATGTTGGGCATTCTCTGGAAAGTCTGTAACGCACCAGAACGTTGTGTTCGTGTAGAATTCGGCATGGACTGAGCAATCATATGACAGATTTCTGCAGCCCGGGCCTGACGTTCACTCACAGTATCGCAGTTTCGCTTTTTTGTCTTCGGTTACGGTTTCCCATAAAAAAAATTTTATCATGAAAGTCTAACATCACCTGTTGGGCAACAGTTGCTCTTTAAAATTGTGGCGCTGGTACCGTATACCAGATCTGCAACGACGTGCTTTATTAATAAAGTGCTTTATTAATATCCTACCCCAAACAGGAGAAATTCACAGGTCACGGGACAGTCTAATATTTCAGTGTGTGGTAGATAGGCTGCATGCAGTCGTGGGGCCTAGGCTGCATGCAGTCGTGGGACCTAGGTTGCTATCTCTCGTCGGACTTAAGTGGGTTGGGGTTAGGGTCAGTTCTAGATATTTTGGGGTCGTTAAGGGCATCAGAAAGCAGGGAAACCCAGTCTTACCACCCTCTTAAATGTTGGACTGTCCTGTGACGTCATCTGTTGGTAAGATATTAATAAAGAACCAAAAATCCTATCGAAAACAGGGAAATCCACAGGTCAAAGAACAGTATAATATTTCAGGGGTGGTAGCTAGGCTGCATGCAATCGTGGGTGGGACCTAGGCTGCCATCTCTCGTTGGCCGTGATGTTAGGGCCAATTCTAGATGTTTTGGGATCGTTAAAAGCATCAGAAAGCCGGAAAACTCAGTCTTACCACCCTCTAAAATTAGTCTAAAATGTTGGACTGTCCTGTGACGTCATCTGTGGGTAGAATATTAATAAACAGTTCAGTAAAGAATTGACATCACTCGGGGCATTCCCATGCGTACTCCGTCCTCATCTTCGGCAGCCAGAGCGGAGTTCCAATACTGATGGTACCGGTCACAATCTGGTTGTATGTCCGTCTTGCCTTTCCTCTGAGTGTAGTGAGCCGGTCAGACCCGCTGTTACACCCAGGTGCCTCATTCTCTACAGGCCATAATAATCTTGTTTCTCTACTGATTCCGTTGTTTGTTCCCAAAGGGCCTTGGCCATATCTGCCTTATGATGTATCAATTCACCACCCAGTGGTGTATATCCAGCCAATTTGTCTGCCTGTTCATTACTCACTACGCCACCAGAGCCTGGAGAAAAATTCAAAGCATGCTCACTACCAGTGGCCTTCCTAGTGAAGCTTGCCACTCTGCTCGAAGCATCCCTGTCTTCACCTTTCTCAGCATGCTTTCAGAGTCTGTTACAATTACGACATGTGTATCTCGTTCTCTAGCCACCGGAAAGCTGCAGTTACCGCCTCCACCTCCATTCTCATGCTAGATGTTGTGATGTTGTATGCTAGGCTTTCTTGCACTAAAGATTTTCCATTGGCTTTCGCTACGAACTCCCAGGTACTTCTCTTCCCTCTCAACACTGAACCATCTGAATAGATAATCAGATCACCTGGGCGTGAATTAACTGTTGGACTTCCACATCCGTAGCACCCGCTGGCCACTCTGCACTCCCGGCCCAATGTGATCATAACTCTACACAGGTCAGACTTTTCCTTCGGTACTCTGACCAACTTCTCTCCTCGCTCAGTGTTAAACAGCAAGCATACTTGTCTTATTGCGTACAAGACATTAGGAGTCTTGTAGTGCGCATCACTGTTCTTATAGCTTCATACAGAGGGTGTTCTTCGTCTGCAGCTACTCTGAGGTATTACTTAGCCTGCAGTACCTTTAGCCTATCTGCGATGCAAGGATGTATCGCATGCACACAATCGGGGTGTCTCTTGTACATCCCAGGATCACCCTCATAGCTTTATTCTGTATGCGCTCCAGTTTCTATAGCTGACTCTTCGAGACAGTGAGTAACCCCAATCCATAATCAATCACTGAGTTGATTAAGAGCTGGTAAAGTGTAAACAACATTCTCTGTTCCCTGTCCATCGCTGCCATAATCGTTAGTGCATTAAGACCTTTTTTGAGCCTTTGTCAGAACCCCCTGTATGTGATCTTGAAAGTAGGGCTGTACCGAATAGTGATTTTCACTATTCGACCGAATACGAATAGCGGGACCAACTATTCGGCCGAATACGAATAGCGGGACCAACTATTCGGCCGAATACGAATAGTGTATAGCGTATAAAATATATCTAAAAAAAAAAAAACACTTTCATAATGTCAAATGTACGCTGAACTTTTACTTCACACAAAGTAGCACAGAATAGCCATCTTCTTCTTTAGCATTCTGAGCCCTTGAGGTTTACTGCTGCAGACATCACTAGTCTCCATTCATCTCTCTGACTGGCCTTATCTTCACAATTTGTGACACCAGTTTTTTGCAGGTCTGGCTGGACATTATCTCTCGAACTTATTTTTTGTTTGCCTCGTGGTCTACGCCTATTCCTCTCTCAGGTGTATACAGTTTTACTTCTCTGTCATCTGACATTCTTTCAATATGCCCCAACAATTTTAGTCTGTTAGCTTTCATGATGCCAGTGATCAATGGTGATTTAAACAGATTATGTGTTACGTTGTTGCTTCTCACTCTCCATTCCCCGCTGTTAGCATCTTTGATGTTTCCAAAGATTTGTTGTAAGACTGTTTTCGAAAACCTGTAATAAGGCCTCATCTCTTTTATTTCTGCTTCAAGTTTCAGAGCCATATAAAAAGACTGGCTTCATCAACGTTTTATATATTTTGATCTTGGTGTTGCGAGACGGACACTTTGACTTTAGCAGATGTTGTATACTTTTTTTTTTTTTTTTTTCTAGATTGTATTCTAGATTGTATTTCTTCTCTCAGCATGTTGGAGCAGTTGAAGTTTGCACCCAAGTACTTATATGTTTCCGTTTGTTTGATTTTCATATTATTGACTTGGATGTGGCCGGAGTTTATATTTTTTCCATGTCTCGTTAGTATTCGAACAGAATAGTAAACATTTAAAAACATTCTATGTTTTGCATCCTTCAGTCAGTCTGTGGTAACTAATAACTAGGAATGAAAGAATCCTAAGTATTATAACAAGTAATTAACTTGGAGATTGTCACTGACAGCTTAGTTAAAGCAGGAAAGCTGCATTAGCTATGAAAAAAACCAGTCGTTGCATGTTGTCAGCATTAAGGCAGTGTGCAGAAGCGGGTATAAGTTAACTACTATTCGTATTCGGCCCGACCGCAACTATTCGGCCGAATACCGAATAGTCAACAGGTCCACTATTCGGTCCCGAAGCGAATACGAAGCGAATATTCGGTACAGCCCTATTTGAAAGACAAACTTCTGTCAAAGGTGATACCTAGGTAACGCAGTATATTGTCTCTTTCGATGTCCCTGCCATTTTTTTTTTAGTCTGAAAAAATCTGTTATTTATCTGGGTTGATTACAACCCTATTCTCTGTACACCAGTCGATCACCTTATCTTCTGTAACTCTTGAGCTATTTGATACCGATCTCTCCCCTTCCTATATACGAGAACATCATCTGCAAATGTCAATATCCTTTTTTAGGTTTCCAGGTATCTTACTCGTAAAAACATTTAACAGCACAGGTGAAATTCAGAGCCCTGTGGTAGTCCTTGAGCTATAGGCCTAATACATGGTTCAGAGGTATATCAAATCAGAATCAGTTCTCGTTATGCCTAGTGGCACATAAGGCTTCAGAGAGGACTTTCCGTGCTTTCCTGTCCTGTGAAATCTTCAATGCAGTTTTCCATGTCAAAGATCCCGCACTCAGGTCACTTTCCATCGTTCGTCTCCGTGTTGTTTTTTGGGCGCCCCTGTTTTCTCTTTCCCTCTGGTGTTTTGGAAGGTATATCAGGATTCATTCTCATAACGTGGCCAAGCCATTTCCATCTTCTCTTGGTTATTATACCATCTAAAGTTTCTTGGTTTGTGACTTGAAGTAGCTTAGTGTTTGATATTGTATCTGGCCAGACAATTTTGATAATTCTATGTATACATGTGTGGTGGAAGGTGGACAGCTTGTGTGCATCTTTTTTGCAGTAATGTTATACTCAAGATTTATACTTAATTATTGTTACGGTTATTATCTGAATAAATTATTTAGTGATTATTGTTATGGATATTATCTGAATAAATTAAATTAAAAAGAAATATGGTGGACATAGATAGCTCCAGACAGCTCCAATAAACGATTACACAACAAGAACGTCACATGAGATGTTAATACATCTTAAGACAGAAAAATTATATCTCGGGTCATTTTAAATATTCTCAAAGATAGGTTGGTTACATAGTATGATTTTCCCAATTATTTAAAAAAAAATATATCTCGGGTCATTTTAAATATTCTCATAGATAGGTTGGTTACATAGTATGATTTTCACAATTATAAAAAAAAAATGTATTGAAATGTATTAAAGTTAACAATATACACTTTTGCAATTTGTAAGAATTAATGCACAATCTATGCAATATTAAACAACTAACCGCTTTTGACAAGCATACATATTTACAGAGACAGGAGAAATGAAATAGGTCTATCCTAAGTATGGGTCGAACAGTTAGTTGTTTAAGTTACTGCTAATTATTTTCTAAAACTTCTTGTCATTAAAAAGCAGTAAAGTTTTCGGTTCATGTTTTTGTGCATTAAACACATAGGAATTTTAAAAAATCAAAAGAAGGCAAAACATTCGCAAATGTTAGTTATTAAATAGATGGCCATAGGTTAGAGGCAGAAATCAATACAGATGAGGGATAACATCAAGAGATGGACCAGCAGCGTTCTGAGAGTGTACATCCACGGAGAAAGACAGGGTCTGTTGGAGATCAATTGAAGCTAAACTTTAATATGGAGACGGCACCTGTGTATGTGATAAGAGTGTGCGGAAGGCAGATTAACGATTCGCCCGAGGAATGGTTTCATTTCCCCCAAAAATAATAAAGGATAAACAAAGTGGAGGATGAAAGTTCAGAGTGCCCTTAAATCTGAAATACACAACGCTTTGTCAACATCCCACCTGAAATGTCGTTATCGCGATCGACGGCACTGAACGTTGGACATTTCCATGCGGACTCAGTCTTTCGATGCGACTGGCATCCTCAGTTACCTATATCCTGGTTGTATGTGTGTGTGTGTGTGTGTGTGTGTGTTTTTTTTTTTTTAATTATGCCGCTATTCACCACAAAGTGTTTTTACAGCAGCGCGTGTGGGGTGTGGGATGATACCAAATAAAAGGTGTCGGTACTGCGCACCGCCAGAATTACATATAAATCGTGTCTCCCAGTGGGATGCAATTTTTTTGTTATTTTAAAGCCCCAACCTGGCTTTTGCCGGGGACCTTAAATATAGCCAGACCCTAAATGTAGTTTGGGATCTCTCCACGAGTGATCCTTATCCACATGGTGGCACTTTGTGTCACTGGGTGTTTATCGCTTGTGTGATGTCCTGGTGGGATACAACTTACATACATACATACGTACCGCCAGAAAAAAAAAAAAAAAACTTCTAGCGACTGTTCCCATATGAAGCTGGTTTTTATATGTCGTATCGTGACCTCGAAGAGGCATAGATATGATTTCCATGCTTGCTGAGAAAGATCCTGAACATTAAGTAGCAAGATAGGGCTCGAGATACTTTCCAGCTGGATAAAGCTGTCATTCCCAGCATCGATACCATACTAATGCAGTCACAGACTCGATGAGCAGTTCAAATACGTCCGCTTGCCAGACCATCGTCTCCAACAACAACAAAATGAATCGTGTATGGTGAGATATAAGAAGGCTCTCCTGGTTGCCAGAAGAGAAGAAAAACGTTTCAAGACACACTAAGGCATCACTTAAAGCGTTCAAATAAACTTTTATACTTGACAGGTTGCTGCGCCAGACCAGACTATATGGCGAACGTCTACCCGAAGAGGCGCAGTGATTTGCGAGGCATCAAGACAACGGGCAGCTGAATGGCGGAGACATGTTAGATACACCATTATTAACAGGCTTTTTTCCTATGCACAATGTTCCCTGTCCTCATTGTCCCAGATCTGGTCACTATTAGACTTATAAGTCACCCTTGGACTCACGAACAATCAACTATAGTTTCATGACGGATGAAAAAAAAGAGTATTTCTCATCACCAGTGATGGACGAACAACAAAACTTGCAGGTCACCTAGCCTGGACAGCGTCAGAGACAATTTAAGGATGTATGCCTTAGAAGAATACAGTAGAATAGACAGGTCACTCATGTGCTGAATACAATGTATAATACTGGAGACATGCAAATTTATTATTGTTCTTGCGATTGTCATAAAGATTAGTAAGTAATGGACCCTTTTCCACGCACCGAGCGTATACGACTAGACCTATATATTATAGGCCAATAGGCACTCGGTTGGTAATATGGTCAATATCAGGCTGGTCGCCTTTACTTCCCAAGACTTTATCTGCTACCCCTTTAGGTTTGTGTCGACCTAGCATAAAGATTTGTCTAATAAAAACCGGCAAAGGGTTAGGAAGACACTTCAGCCAAGAAATAGAAAAACGACATTGGTTTATAAAAGAAAAGAACTGAACAACATTAACGATCTTGGCAATGTTGAATTGAGGGGCGACCAACCAGAAGAAGGACAAAGGAAAAAAAAAAAAGAGACGCGTTGGGCAGGAAAGTGCATGAGGCGGGAGAGTTAGCAAGGGTCCGACTTCTTTCGTTCGTGTTCTGGTGGGAACAACGTTCTGAAAAGCATCTGATAATCATAGGAAGAAAATGCGACTAGCAAACGCTGTGTACTTCTTAATAACATGTCAGTCAGTCGGTAGCATGTCCCTTGCAAAACCTTGCTCCCATACCATCCCTCCGGAAAACTTCTCGCTCACTAGCAAAATGTCCTGCGTTCGATACACCCATCTAGATATCGTCCACCACATGCCGTACCCATCTTCTCTTTGACCTTCCTCTTCCTCTCTTCCCAGGCACATACGCTTCCATTATTGTTCTCTCTAAACTTTCACTACGTTTCAAGTGACCAACATATTTCAATTTTCGGTGCTTTATCATCGTTAACAGCTAACCTTCTCTTCAATATTCAGTTCTTGAAGTATGGATGCATTTGATCTTTTCTCTACCCATGATATTTTTAGAGCCCGTCTATAACATTTGTATGCAAAGGCATTTATGGCCTGTTCAGCTTGTTTAGTAAGTGCCCAGGTCTCACATGCGTATGTTGCAATGGGAAAGATACATGCTCTTAGAAATCTAATTTTTGTAGTTCTGTTTCTCCCACTCCATAATTTATTTTGTTATTTTAGTCTTTAAAGAGCAATAGATAGTCGTCGTTTGAGTCGAGTCATTGTGTCACCATTGTTGGTAATAAATGACCCAAGATTCGTCGTTTGAGTCGAGTCATTGTGTCACCATTGTTGGTAATAAATGACCCAAGATTTTCTACAACTTCCAGTCTTTCCTCATTAACATATATTTCTTTTTCTATAGCAGTTGTATCTGTATGCAGTATCCTTGTTTTTGCTATGTTGAGATATAAGTTGTGATTTTCACCATTTCCTTGGGTTGAGGTTATTAAGTTTTCTATACGATTCTGTGATTTGGATAGCAATACTGTATCATTGGCATATCGGATCTCTGGTATTTCATGACCACCGATATTTAGGACATCATATTGCTCTCTGGCTGTATCATGTCTGACTTATCACATTATATTTTCGGTGTTCAGGTTAAACAAATAGGGTGACAGCACACAGCCCTGACGGACTCCTTGCTTGATGTCAAACCAGTCTGATGTTTCGCCATCTATTCTTATCTCACAGTACCTTCTGCAAAATCAACAATTCGTCTTGTTCCTATCCGAACAACATCTGGTAATTTCGTGCAGCAGGAAACCAACCCTGAGCTTCGTGAACTCAGGTGGGCCCACTCTCTGAGAATGTCTAGGAGCTCGTGGGCCGAAACATTTGTCGACGAGAGATTACTTCTACTGACGATTGGTAGATCCCTGCTGTACATGCTCCCCTGTGGAGTTTCTTCTTAACCGCTGCTTGTTGGTCTAGACAGAACATTGTTATAAGCTGTACTACATGTGCTGGAAAGCCCATATTTCTCACGATTTCCCAAAGTTTTTGATGTTGCACACAGTCAAATGCCTTTGTATTTGATAACATAAATATCTGTTATAAGTAAACATTAACATATTTTTTTCTTCCTAAACTAAAAGAGTATGTGCATTTATGTACCAATTTTTACCCGTTACCGCATTAGGAACCGACTTCACAGTGCTTGGGACGTCCGCATCTGCAGCAGCCAGCACAAAGTTCCAGTGGTACCAGTAGTAGTCTTTGTATGTCCGTCTTGCCGTTCCTCTGAGTGTCAGCTAAATCACCTGGTCTTTCCCTGTTGCAACATTTTCTTCAGACGGTGATGATCTATCTGGTTGTGCTTCCCGAATGTTCACTCGCTTCCAAAGGGTCTTGGTCATATCTAGTTTGCCATTCATCAGTTTGCAACAAAGTGGCGCAGGACGAGCCAGACTGTCTGTATGTTCGTTTCCCAACACACCCGCATGTACTGAAGGAAAAATCCAAGGAAGGCTTGCTACCCGCCACCTCGGAAGACATAAGAGCGAAATATATTACGTTTTTCCAGTAATATATGTTTTCTTTTGTTACCACAGAATTCCAGATGCAATGAAAATTACTATGGTCGTTTTATTCCTAATTAGAACAAGAAGAAGAAAAATAAAAAGAAGAAGAAGAAGAATAAAGGTGCACACTCCCGAAAGCTTGAAAACTTATGGGGGGGGGGGGGGGGGGAAGATCTGCGTTTTCTGCCGGACTAGCGGAAGTCGTTCGCTCGTTTCGCACTTGAGCTAGTTGTAAACCGACTTGATTGAAATGATATCTTCATAAAATTGTGTGGTCTAGGCACCTGTAGTTAATTCTTCTGTTTATTAACATTTTTTCTTGTGGACAGATAACTAACTAATACTGGAGTCAGTGTTCTGAAACGACCACCAAAAACAAACAAAAACTATGTCTAACATAGCGGAGCAGAGGATCAAACGAGAATTTAAGGAAGTCGTCAAGAGCGACGAGGTAACGGAAAACATTTAGTATTATTTAATTATTATTACCATTTGCATTTCGATCAGTAACTACCCAGAGTAACTAGGGAATTACTACTTTTAGTGAAGTACTGTACTCTGCTGCTAAGTTTTATGACATATTTATTCACATTCATACGCCTTGTTTGATCGTCAGGAGGAGGACGAACAAAATAAGGAACTTAGAAGAATCGAAGTCGGAGTGCTTGTGCTTGCATGGCAAAGAACCAACATAAATTCTGCATAGAAATGACAGTCAGGTTGACCCAGGCCTAAATGGATACCAGGTACAGTCCCGCAAAGTAAAGGCAGTCGGCGTGATATTGCCCACATCACTCACCGAATGCCGATTGGTCTGTACAGTACAGGACTAACCCGGCTCTCCTTTAAATAACGGTCGCTAGCTGGAAAGCCGACGGTCGCTTAGTCGGAGTATGCTCCCTTGGCTGCATTGCAAATACGGAGTGGAAAAGTCACGAATCAAAAACAAGGTCAACATGGCAGTTAGACATTGAGCTCCGACTCACATTAGCAACCACGGTCTTGCGACGCACGAATTAGTTGCCACGGATGTGACTCCTGCAGATCTGTATGCCTTAATGACTGATAAGTTTGCGTGGTTAGGGGTAGGGTTAGGGTTAAATGTGAAAATTTTGACGCAGGAGTTCCAAATAATCGCGCACAGTGACATACACACCCAAACAATTGAAGGACTGTGGATGCTACTCAAACGGACAATTCACCATCAATTGGGCACCAGCCGCGCGCTATTGCCATCATATTTAGGAGAATTCCAGTGGCGCTACTCCCACAAGCATCAGATTGTCGGCCAGTATTTGGAACTCCTGCGTCAAAATTGTCACATCTAACCCTGACCCTAACGCTAACCCTACCCCTAAGCCTAACCCTACCCCTAATGCTAACCCTACGCCTAACCCTAACCCACACCCTACCCCACGCAACCGTATGATGACAGGTAAGTATGTCATTTGTGTCGTTCCCTCTTTACGCTCCGTATTTGCAATGCAGCCAAGGGAGCGCACTCCGACTAAGCGACCGTCGGCTTTCCAGCTAGCGACCGTTATTTAAAGGAGAGCCCTAACCCTATATGCCTAATATTCCTGGAAAAAGGGTCTTTTTTATGTAGCCTACTACAGTAAAACCTTGTTAACATGGAGACAGACAAATAAAGAGGTCATGTTCAAAGAAATTCATGCAAATTGTGAATAATTGATTTATTGTGAGTAAAACAAAACATCTCTGCTAGAAAAGAAAGGGTAGGAGCTCTATTTTTATTTTCCCCAACAATGGGGCCCCAGAACCCAAAGGAGAGGCACAAATTAGAAAAATGGCACAATGCAGAATAGAATGGAGTAATCGACTCCGAATCTGAAGTGACATGTAACATGATATATAAATACAAGTTTTTTTATTTTTCATTTTTAGGTGGCACTGTGCAATATCAAAGTGGAGCTGGTAAATGACAGCTTGACAGAACTGAGAGGAGAAATTGCAGGGCCCCCAGACACAGCTTACGAAGGAGGCAAATTCAAATTGCAGATTAAAATCCCAGAGACATACCCATTCAACCCACCTGAAGTATGTGGTTTGATTTACTCAAATTTTCTTCTTCCTGATCATCTGAATTACGTAAATACATTGTGCCTGTTTACAGCATCACAGTCGGATGTTTTTTGTTCCATTAGGCAGACACATGCCACTTCTTTGGGCATTTGTTATCTGGGTTAGCCTGTCCAGTTAGTTTCATGGGACATTTAACAGTCTCATTTGTGTGATGGTTTTGTAAATCCCCTAATCCACATTTGTTGTCTCTGGAGGTCTTGTCCAGGATAGCCACGTGCTGACTGGGCTGTCTTCAAGGGAAGGCAGGGGCAGAATGTTGACATTCCCCACCACCCGATAAGGCTTCCAACCTTAATTTTCAGACCCATTTAATGTGTGATCGGCTCTTGCCTTCTGAACCTAAGAGAAACTGCTATTACTGCCTTCATTTATCACTTTTTTGGTGGGGTGGGGTCTGAGGATTTGAGGTGGCATGGCCAGTGTTGTAGCCAAGAACTGTGCAGGTTAGGGTTTGTTTTGCCCTGACAAAAAAATCCCCAACCCTACTGAAGATTCAAACTTGAGAGCCTAGCAACAATTCAGCCAGCCGAATCTAAGAAACACTGAGTTACATGGTATAAAACCTGACAGATTTAAATCAGTCCTCTTGCATTTAAACCTTTTGAAAGTGCCCTGCACCAACTGAAGTAATAAATCAGTTGCTACATTCATACCCTTTGATGTAGATAAGACGCCAACAATTACAAATCAGAACAAGAAAATATAAATGAGATTGGCAGTAATATACAGAGCAGAATTGTGAATAATGTATATATTAGTGACCTTTGTCAAATGGTCATGTTTGTAAATTAAAAAGGGAAAAAGGGGTAAGGGGGGGGATTCCAGGCAGGATGCTTGCTTTCATTTCACAGAGTTTCTGGGGCGACAGGATTAAACTTCAAAAAATGTTTAAAAAATACCTGTCTCCTGGCAGCCAAAACATTGACACCCAGTCTGCCTTCGAATAAAATAATGTGACTTGGAAAGTATTGAAAAACCGTCACTGATTCTTAAAGTTATTTTGCCATAACAGTCTTTTTTTTTTTCAATTCAGGTAAAGTTCGTGACTAAGATATGGCACCCAAATATCAGCTCAGTCACTGGCGCCATCTGTTTAGACATTCTTAAAGATCAGTGGTAAGTACATGTTAATCTGAGTATTAAAAGTAAACATGACTTTTCTAAATAACTTTAAGGATGTAATGCTAGAGCAGAATTGTGATAGACCCATCAGCCCTTTTTTTAACCCATGGCATATATGACACTAGACTTATACTTCACCAAATAGCAGGTCCATTTCAGAATGCTGCTCTCCTCACAATACGTCTGAAAGTCTCTCTTTCTCTAGGCCTGTGTGCTTTTGTAGCTGATGCCTCTCCAGTGTCTTGTATCCCCATTCACAGAGGTCTGACTCAGTGTCATTTTCTTGAAACTGTGCCCTTCTTCTGCCATGTAGTCTAAAGTGGCCAAAATACCTCTGCTTTCGAGACAGGATACTGTTTATGAGCCAAATGTATTTGCGTTGAGCACTTTAATCAAATTCTTTTTGAGTGTTTCTGTTTTTCCCTAACCTAAATTCTACTCGTGATTTTCTCTAACAATTCTTTTGTTAATCCTAATTTTTATTTGACCTGCGCTATTGTCTGTCTGTTCTATACAAAATGTTACATTTTTTTTTCTGACATATTCAGGGCAGCAGCCATGACTCTGAGAACAGTCTTACTTTCCCTACAAGCCCTGCTGGCTGCAGCTGAGCCCGATGATCCCCAAGATGCAGTCGTGGCCCATCAGTACAAGGAGAACTTTGATATATTTGAACGCACCGCTAGGCACTGGACTACAGCATATGCAGGAGGTAATCTTCTGCATTCATGCTTAAAAGGGCACTAGGCCATTGTACTGTGAGTCTTAGCTAGGCTGTGACATCTATACCTTTTGGCCGAACATATCCAATCTCAGTAGTTTCTAACAGTCATAATTTACAGCTCTGGAATCGCCATGACTATTTAAAAGAAAAAAGGTGCCTTACTCACCAGGGTCTTTTACAGTAATGCTAGAAAAGATTATGCCTGAAGAAAAAAACTTAGGGTGCTGCTTACCATTTGGTAAGAGCTTTGTCTAGAACCAACACAGATAAAGAGGTGGTCTTATTATGAAGCATTTGATACAAGCACATTTTTTATTGACGAATCGGTACTTGATGGGTGATGTGGTCGACATCACACAGACGCAGAGATACATCTACACCTCTTCTGGGTCATTCCAGGAACAGGTTGCCTACCTGAGGCCTAGCCAGCATAAATAGGATAGGACTGATCTGAAACCTACTGCCTCAGTTCTGTCGCCCCAAGCAGTTCTCTTCTGGTTCTGCTAGCAACCTTTCCTAAAAATCTGATTTCACAGATGGTTAGTTTTCTCTAGCAGAGAGCGAATCCTGGCTCACTTCTTTTTCTTCCTGTTCACCAGCGGAAAGTTCTGATTGTTGATCCACTTCTAGATTTTTTTCTTGTTACAGAACTTGAGTTTTACCTGCACATCCATTTTACAGATCTGTCTTTTTTTTTTAATACACACTGTCGGTTCCTTGCCTCTCAGGCACATGCACTCCGACTTCAAAGGAAACATCCCTAATTAGTCGGTTCTTGTGGCAGTGGGTCTCCCCCCCCCCCCACTTAATGGGGCCACAGAACCCATATCAGGAATAATATTTATTAATATGGAGACTTGCATTTGCGGCTTTCATATTGTTGCTGACATATTTTGTGTAATATTTTCAGGCCCCAAACGAGATACAGAGCTAGAGGAGAAAATCGTTAGTATGAAAAACATGGGTTTTGATGAGGTAAGTTTATGAACTGTTTAGTGCCTTTATCAGCATAATGTGAAACTTACCTGTTTATCGACATTAAACATAGACAGTCTAACCTTGTCGCTCCAAAAAAGGTTAAATCTAGCTGCTTCTATTTGTGACACAGCCTGTAAATTGCCATTTCTACAGTGACTTGGTCTCTAAAAGTGTAGTTAAATGTCATTGATTCTTTAAGCGCCTTTGAGGAGGCCTGGATGTGAATATATTAACTAAATATATCATTTAGAGGGTTTTTCTTTTTGAAACTATTGGCTTTTTTAAAAGTCAGGTTGACTTAAAAAATTCCCATAAGCCTCAGTGATAGAGGTCATAGCATAGGTCACCCAATACCTGTTTGTTTTAGGCATTCCATTTAATGCTTCACTCTGATCTTGATTGATTACTGTTTCTGTATATCTTTATATTTTGAAACCTAAATGTAGATAAATATTTAAACACTTTATTAGTTATCAATGAAAACAGTTATTTTTGGGGAGCAACTCCCATGGGTTCATGACTTATTATTTGTGTGTGTGTGTGTTAGCACTGGTAGGGTAAAAGGCGCACATAAAGCAGAAATGCTTTAAAGAGACACAGCACAATTAGTTCAAAACAAAACATCTGACAGAGAAGAAGATATAGGCCATCCCTCAATAAGCAGGTCTTTTGCAATACATAATTCTCATCATCCTAAAAGATCTGAACGTCAAGGAAGACTGGCAAAAACCCCAGAGAGTATTGCTCTCATCGTTTGACAGTAACTTGCAGCTTGCTTTTAAAAAAAAGCTATTTTGTTTACAGGAAAACACCCACAATTCTAATTTTAGTAACTATATTCATATCCTGACCTTCAAAACATTTGCGCAAGCACAAACTGAGCTTGTAACTGTGCTTCTCGTAAACATATAATTTTAGACAAGTAGGACATTAAAAATTGTTGTTTCCCTCCCCTCCCCCCAAGGATTTTTGGAGGAATTTCGACAGGGTCTTGACCTATTTTATTAGATTTTCTAGGGTGACAGTCTTAATTACAAGATTTTTGTCTCCAATCATAAATATTTTAATAAACTTCTGTTATGGTTCTCCTGGGGGAAAAGTGAGAACTAATTCACATGTTTGTTTTGTTATTAGCACATGGCGAGAGTGGCACTTTCAACAAAGGACTGGGACATCACCAGAGCAGCTGAGTACTTGATCAGCTAACATTGATGTTATGTTCATGAGACATTATGATCTTTGTCTGTTCTTGTTAAGTCATGCAGGTGTGAATGAATTGCTTAACTGGTGCAGGTGCCTGGTTTAACAGAAGCAGGTGTCTGGTTTGTTAACTGACGCAGTGTCTTGTGCCAAGTACTTATCTGCTAACATACGGTTTGTTAACTGATGCAGATGTGTGTTTTGTTAACTTATTCATGTGTCTTGTGCCAAGTACTTATCTGTGGTTAAGTTGTGAGATACTGTTTTTAACTGATACAGGTATCTTGTTTGACTGAAGTGTGTTACTGAAACAAATGTATTTCTTGTGAAACTAAGAATGTGTTTAACTGTTGCAGGTATCTTTCCTGTGTAACTAAGATAATATATAACCGACGTGTCTTTCTTGTGGCACTAAGGTAATTTTTTGACTGGTGCAAGAGTTTTTTTAAAAATAAAACTAAGAAAGTTTTCTACTGATGCAGATGTCTTTGTTTTGTAACTGGGAAAGTGTTTAACTGATGCAGATGTCTTTGTCGTGTAACTAAGAAAGTGATTGACTGATGCAGATGTCTTTATTGCATAACTAAGAAAGTGTTCAACTGATACAGATGTCTTTCTTACATAACTAAGAAAGTGTTTAACTGATGCAGATGTTGTTCTTACATAACTAAGAAAGTATTTAACTGATGCAGATGTTGTTCTTACATAACTAAGAAAGTATTTAACTGATGCAGATATCTTTGTCGTGTAAGTAAGAAAGTGTTTAACTGATGCAGATGTCTTTGTCGTGTAACTAATAAAGTGTTTAACTGATGCAGATGTCTTTCTCGTTAAAATAATAATATTTTTAACTAATGCAGATAGATGTCTTGCTTGTATAACTAATAGTGTTTAACTGATGCAGATGTCTTTCTCGTGTAACTAAGAAAGTGTTTACTTGATGCATATGTTGTTGCCGTGTAACTAAGAAAGTCTTAAACTAATGCAGATGTTTTTCTTGTGTAACTAAGAAAGTGTTTCAACTGATGCAGATGTGTTTGTCATGTAACTAAGAAAGTATTTAACTGCTGCAGATGTTGTTTTTACATAACTAAGAAAGTGCTTAACTGATGCATATGTCTTTGTCATGTAACTAATAAAGTGTTTAACTGATGCAGATGTCTTTGTCGTGTAACTAAGAAAGTGTTTAACTGATGCAGATGTCTTTCTAGTGTAACTAATAAAGTGTTTAACTGATGCAGATATTGTTTTTACATAACTAAGAAAGTGCTTAACTGATGCAGATGTCTTTTTCGTGTAACTAAGAAAGTGTTTAACTGATGCAGATGTCTTGCTCGTGTAACTAAGAAAGTGTTTACTTGATGCAGATGTTGTTCTTACATAACTAAGAAAGTGCTTAACTAAGTAAGTGTTTAACTGATGCACATGTCTTTCTTGTGTAACTAAGAAAGTGTTCAACTGATGTAGGTGTCTTTGTCTTGTAACTAAGAAAGTATTCACTTGATGCAGATGTTGTTTTTACATGACTAAAAAAGTGCTTAACTGATGCAGATGTCTTTGTTGTGTAACTAAGTAAGTGTTTAACTGATGCAGATGTCTTTCTTGTGTAATTAAGAAAATGTTTAACTGATGCAGATGTCTATTTTGTGTAATTAAGAAAATGTTTAACTGATGCAGATGTCTTGCTTCTTTAACTAAGAAAGTGTTTAAATGATCCAGGAAAATCTTGCATAACAGAAAGTTGTAACTGACGCATATGTCTTTCTTGTATAAGACTGTATTTAACAGTTTTTGTGTTTGACCAAGAAAAGAGTCAAAACAACATGTCTTTTTAAACCTAAAGATATATTTACAAAAATTTTACACAGAAGAATGTCACTCTTGTGGGTTGTTTTAACTAATGAAATATTTATAAAGTTCTGAGGGTTAGCCTTGGATTATTTCAGTTTGAAGTCACACAGGCTGAGTTCTGTGCACGCTGACAACACTAGAAATGTGATCAAAATTTCAAGTTTATAACACCATCATCATCCTTTATGTGCCATTAGATATCACACAGAGCTCACATTTGATTTCTCCACTGCGCTTTATTGCGTGCAAATCTCTGAATTTCTGACATGAAGTTCAGCTCAGCGTGTTTAGCTTCTCATAATAATGTTCTTGTTAATGTCTCCCTCTGATGTCCTCTTTTTCTTAGATTGTTTGCTTCCCACTTTAGTTTTGGTTTTGTAATAATTTTATAGACGGAGGCCACATAAAATACATTACAAACACTAATATCGAAAACAGCAATGTTGTCTCAATTGGTTAGGACACACTCGGAGGATGATGAGGGCTTAAGGTAAGGACATTCTCTGTGGTAACATACAGATGGGTAGAAGATGTAAAGTCCCTAAGGACATTCTCTGTGGTAACATACAAATGGGTATAAGATGTAAAGTCCCTAAGGACATCCTCTGTGGTAAAATACAGATGGGTAGAAGATGTAAAACCCCGAAGGACATTCTCTGTGGTAACATACAGATGGGTAGAAGATGTAAAACCCTGAAGGACATTCTGTGGTAACATACAGATGGGTAGAAGATGTAAAACCACGAAGGACATCCTCTATGGTAATTTACAAATGGGTAGTCTGGTCTTTATGATAAATTAAGTGGGACAAATGTTAGTATTAAGATGAGAACAGGATGCTGAAGATGACATTACTTGTAGGGAGTAGCATTAGAGACCAGGATTGCAGACAGTTTGAGATTTGAGCATCTGAGACGAGACATCAGATACATGTGATGTCAGTAGTTGCCTTGAAATTCCATGCACCAATCAGGGAAGGTTTTTCTTCATCTCGGCTGGTCTTACTAGTCATACAATTGTCTGGTGAGACAGCAATTCCATGTTGCTTGCGGGGCCCCCATGTGGCGGGGGAAAACAGAATAAACCCACTGACCCCTAACAAGCATGAAGTAAGAGTTGGAAAATTAGGAATGTTTCCTTTGAAGTTGGAGTGCATCTGCCTGGGAGGTGCAGGAACCAACAGTCTGCACACAAATAATTCGGTCTGTATAATGGATGTGCACTCAACCCAGGTTCTGGAATGAGACCAGAAGTGGATGAGCACAGAACTTTCAGCCGGAGTTTACAACTGGTGAAGAAGATGATACCATGTTGCCAACATTATTTTTTTTGTTTTGAAATATATATGAAAACAACTATAATAATTAGACATAGACAGATTTTTCTAGACATGTTATAAGAAAGAATGGGCTCAAGAACTAGGTAACAAAATGACAAGATTAAAGGAATGGGGGGAAAAAAGAGATATATACCTGGATAATCTGGCCATATGGATGGGCTAGACAAGAACACCGGCACAGTCTGTGTTTGTGTGAGATTGCAAAACATGACCGCCAATACCTACTGACAGGCCTCGTGATGATTAGGGCTTTTTTCTTATGGTACGCAGTACTGGCACCTATTTTAAGGCATCCTTTTCTCAGAATTACTGTAATAGACACTTTGTGGTGCACACCTGCAACTTTTATTTGTAGAAAGAAAGACCGTAATGATGATATCAGTATTTTAATGTGACTTGATAACTTGCAAAACTTGGGGATGAGACCCATCCGGTTAAATATTCCTGGTGACTGCGACAGGCCCAGCAAGTCAGCAGTGAATAAAATCTTGTTTAAGGAAGTAATAAGAAGAGAGATTGACCTGATCTTTGTGGTAAACTAGTGCTAAACTACATTAAGAGATAGATCAGATGGATTGGACATGCGTCAAGTCTAACATAAGACAGTGCACCAGAGTCCTGTCAGATACTATGGTAGCAGGGCCAGAGGTCGTCAATTGATCGGCAGATGGAATATCAGAGGCTGTGAATACCAGCATCTCTGTAGCAAACATACAGGCTTGCACCAGATGTCTTTTCACAACCTGACCCTGTGTGTGTTCCAGGGTCCTGTTATAGGGAAAACAAGTACAGACCCACTGCCTACCCAAAAGCATGTCTTAAGAGTCGACTAATTGGGAGAGGCAAAGAACCTGTAGTCTGCATACAAATGAGTCAGATCTGTAAAATGGATGCACAGGCAACACTCGAGTTCTGGAACAGGACTGCAGTCCAGAAGTGGATGAACAACCAGAACTTTCCGCCGAGTTTACAGCGAAGAAAAAGAACAGAGCCTAAAGAAAAATATGTGATGTTTAAGTCTTTCTCCATGTTTCAGATGGCGTATCTACAAATTCCTTCATGTATGTCTATATTTACCCCCCCCCCCTTTTTTTTTTGTCGCTTGAAACATGATGAACAGGACATATTTTAAATATACTGATTTAATTTTGTTTTGAACACAATAAACACATTATTAATTCACTAGTTCTTGTTGACTGTATGTGAGTACTGACAGACTCTATGCTTTATACAATAAACACACACTGACTCTCTCCTGTCTCAGATGAGAGACAAGTTTAGCCCTTCCTGTCTCAGCAAATAGACACATTAACCCTACATGTCTCAACTGTAGATACTTTACCCCTCTCAGGCATTAACAATAAAACAACCAACAGGAAATAAATACTAGGGTTAGTGTGTGGAGTCCTATAAAAGATGTTTTTAACAAGTACCATAGCAATTCCACATTATACTAATGCATGTATGAATCCACCATACAATGGTATGTTACATGACAAGAGTTCCAAATGAGGGCAGATAGTTGCGTTAAAATCATGGCTGGCCTGCCATTTATTTCAGAAAGCTGTATATGGAAAAGTCAAACAGTTTCTTCAGCTGTTGGTTGTGGTTTTTGTCAATGTATTAGGGGATATTTTCACCCTGATTAGGAAGGTTGGGGAGGAAAGGCCCAAGCTAACAGTAATACTGAGAGAAGCCAGATACTCGGATTAACTGAAGTTTTCAAGATAGGGGACGACCACGAGTTATCATGTGAAACCCAAGGAGAACCACAGGTCGCCACGTGGAACCCAAGAATGAACCACGTGTTGCCACGATGAATGAACACTGGGTATAAGGTCAGACCCCAGTCTGATCAGTTAGTATGTGTTGACCGTCAGAATGAGAGGACGTGAGAATGAGAACCTGAAACTGATTGTTGCGAGAGGCAGACCAAACGACAACATCCAGCCAAGCCAAGTTATGTGAAGCTTGATGTAATGACCAGATCCATCTATGCGGCGATGTGGAACTGAAGGCGCCAAACTCTGGTCGATGAATATGTGAGAAGTCAGCGTGTTGGCATCTGAACAATGTGGTGCGTGCAAGCGAATTAGGACACGGACAGGACAATGTATGTAAGTGATGAGATGTCAATAAACTGTATCGTACTTTGGAGTCGGTGTCGGCTTGTCCCAGTTATGTCATCTTAAGGATGTGTGCTAAGATCATCCACTAGACACATCATCTCCTAGACAACTAGCTTATTACAAGCAGCTTACTGCAGTCAACAAAGGCTCCTGCTGAAACATCAAAATTTTTTTGGTGTGCATGTTGCCCTCCACCCACTATGCTTTGAAACTTCTTAGTGATGACTATCATCACAACCAGACGCCTGGTGCCCTTTGTGAAATATTCATATCTGCCTACTTCAGGTTGCAACCCCATGTCCATCAAGCTGGACAACGATACTGAATCCTGCTTGTTGTCACAGTTCAGTGGAGCAATTTCACAAGTGTATATGAAACAGACAGATTGTAACATCTTTCAGCTGTATCAGTCTGATGCCAGGTTCACCTCTTACACTTGCATACCAAATAAGAAATTACATTATGATCATCCAGTCATCTTAAAAAATGTACATGTATTACACACACAGGCAATCAAATCACATCTGATCTTTCATTCATCTCTAACAAAGGGTCATCATCATGTGCTGTGCCAGGCGGCTTAGGCGCCCATGTCTCTTCACTGATCTTGGCCCTTGGTATTCTAAATCAATTCTGAGGACAATACTCCTACAACGTCATCACTCTAGGCCATCAGGAATCATTGATCTCGCTCTAATACTGTCTCTTCCACCACTGATATTTCTAGTCAACACAATGTTTTCCAATGCTTTTCTTCTCATCACATGACCAAAGAACACTGCCTGCCTCATTCTTACAGCTGTTTATACCGTATTTGTCAAGAGTATAAAACGCCATCTTGCATAAGAGGTACCCTAAAAGTTGGAGAAAAAAATTTCAGAAAAAAAAAAACACCTCAAATTTAAAGAAATGTCAACAGACACATCAGTCTATAATTCCGGGCATAGCAGATACATCAGTCCATAATTCTGGGCATTCTGTGCTCTTTCCCACATTCTGCACTCTTTCATGTGTTTATGTTGCACAAAACAGCCTGCTGAGAATGCCAAAGCCTTATGTTTTTTGGGGGGCCCCGTCTGTGGTCAGAAGTGACATTCTGCCGACCTATTTCCATGTTCTTCAGCATATTTTATCACCTGGTGTTAACTTGTGCTGTAGGAACACCACTTACTATCCCCCAGCCCCCCCCCCCATATTGTGATCGCATAGATTTATTAACTAATCAGAGACACAATAAGCACTTGAGAATTCACAACTAGTTAACCATCAGTATCATGTAATGATTTCATTTCTCTCTGTCTGGCAAGTAACCAGTTAAAAACAAAAGAGCTGATGCAAACTCCACTCTGGAGTTATGAAATGACATACAACTACCAATAAATAATTAAGGAGCTCTCACAGTCATGCATTTCCAACGTGACACTATTCTACTCTGGTCTTTTTTTCATCATTATCTCTTTAATACAGAGCATTCCAAGATCTTGAAAGGGAAAAAAAATAAAGTGCGGGTCACTATGAAGAATAATGGTACATGTAGGTCTGCCTTCGCTGTATAAGACGTAGCCCTATTATAATGCCTGTTTTGATGGGGAAACTGAAAGTGCCTTATACACTGACAAATAATGGTAGTATTTTTTTTTTTTAAAGTTTCATTAACCATTTCCAGGCAGTTATTAGTCACTTTGTCTGTGGTGTTCGCAGTATGCATCTCAAAAACCACATCTCCAAGTTCAACCTTTTCAATTTTTTCCTTTATCCCATTACATTTCTGATTCAACCCCCCCCCCTTTTTTTTTTTCAAGATCCATGACATCCTATGAGATACATATACAGTGAATGTGCAAGCTAAAATTTCTGAGTCTAATTCATTTTATACCAGCAATATAAGTCCACACCTAGTTTTGGAATTATTTTTTTTAGTCTCAAAACTCAATATAGACACTGAAATTATTTACAGTATATGTAAATGAAAGATGCATACATGTACACACACACACACACACACACAAAACTGTCTCGTCATGATTGATCTTCCATATATCTCTCTTCCAGGTGATTCTCCTTGTAATACTTGGTGGCACTCTAAAACAGAAAGAAAATGTAAACAGAGATCATCATATTTATTCTTTCATAATCCTTTCTCCCTTTCGTACTTCTGCTGTGCCGCTATACACCAGATATAACTCACAACCTGCCTAGTCCACCGTTTAATTTAACTAAATGCAATTCTTTTAATATCATGGATGGAATCTAGTCCAACATCTCGGGCTCCCTCGACAATGTTCATCTTAAGAGTTTCTTTTGGATGTTTCTGTTTCCCATTTTTTTCTTCTTCTTCTCTTCCACCCCTTGTACCTCATCGATGTGTCGGGGGGGGGGGGGGGGGGGGGGGGGGGGGGGGATATAATGTTCACCAGCTGTAAATTCTCTCTTCTTCTTCCACCTACGGACTTTGAATTGTGTGTGCATTTTTATTTTAGAGAACTGGCTTACTTGTATGCAGACTCTTCAGAGGAAAAATCCATAATTAGTGGGTCTATACCCCCCCCCCACAATTGGACTATGGAACCCGCATGGGCAGTTTCCTTAATCAGGTGTGTCCCATTTCTGTGCCAGTTTGATTTCGTTTGCTTTTCCTCATAATTTTACTCAATCTATTGCCGTCTTTTAACTATACTTTTTTTTTGCGTTCACCAGCTGTAAACTCTGGCGGAAAGTTCTGGTTGTTTGTCCACTTCTGGAATGCAGTCCTGTTCCAGAACCTGAGTGTTGCGTGCATATCAGTTTTACAGATCTGACTCATCTGTATGCAAACTGTTGGTTCCTTGCCTCTCAAACAGATGCCCTCAGACTTCGAAGAAAGCTCCCAAATCAGTCAACTCTTACGATATGCTTTTGGGTAGGCAGTGTGTCTATTATTTTTTAATCCCCTATAATTGGGCCTCAGAACCCACACGAGGATTATCCCTATATGACTATTGATGCCGGTAGTTGTCCAGTCATTTTTTTTCTTTTTATGAATTCATCCCATTAAATGTCTATCAGTTTCTACAAGCATTCGTTTATCAATGCAATTTATTTTTGTTTATTGTCTTTAGTAGTTCTCCAACTTTTAGTGGCATATGTTAAAACTGAAATAAAATTATAATTAACAAAAATTACAATTAATAAAAACAGGTAACTTGGTTTTTGTTCCTTTACCTTAAATATCTTCTTTTCTCGTTTATCCAAAGGATGTTATTGCTTTGTGCATGCTTACAGCAAAGCTGGGATATTAGCGTCTTTCAGTAAAAAAACATACTTCGTTAGGCATTTTCTTCAAACTCTGCTGGAAAGTCTGTCTATGTCTGGAATTTGGTCTTGATCCAAGAATTGAGTATAGTGTGCATATCTGTTTTAAAGATCTGGCTTATTTGTGTGCAGACTGTTGGTTTTCTGCCTCTCAGGCAGATGCCTCATGACTCTGAAGGAAATGTTGATCCCATCTACACTGGCCAGGTCTTTGGTGGGGAACTTACTATAACTGACACATATTTGGTATTGGAACTCTGGGCTGGCTGCTGAGAATGGGGACAGCGCATATAGGAATGCCCCGAGTGCTGTGATGTCAATTCTTAACACTTGGTGGGGAAACTCATTTCAAGGCAAGACAGGTTTTGACCAGCCTGGACCCTGGATCACCACACCACTACAGCGGGTGGTCAAACTTTACATCCCAACGCGGGGTATAAAAAAGCTGTACTCACCTCAAACGTGGTCAGCATGTGACCACACATCTGTTTGAGGTCCTTCAGGCCTTGCTTTAACACATCAATGGCTGGAACTCCTAAAGTGACAAATATAAACCATGTTAACTGACAAATTAAAACATGGTTTGTGGAATGTAGAGAGGCTGGTACATCTAAACCAGTGTTTCCCAAACCTGTTGACCCATCGCCCCTTTTTCAGTGAAAACAATCGCCCATCGTCCCCAACTTCCTGGAAACATCTTTATTTGCCATCCTTCACAATCATCAGAATTGCGGATTAAATTGTGCTGCTGCCATGCCCCATGTACGTGGCCAGGCCATCTAGGTATTTATCTCTTTGCCTTTACCATGTCCTCTTTCTATTAATCTTGCCAGTTGTCAGCAAGTCCTCGAGTGTATTCCTTACCTCGAAATAAACCTTTCGTAATCGAAAAAACAGAATGATATAATGTTTGTTTTGTTCTGCATCATCTTTCTTTTCACGCCTGACAACATGCTCTGGTCTGTAATTTATGTAGTCCTCTCTCCAGTTCAACTTCATAGATTGTGTTAAGGGTGTCTTTGGCATTTTAAAGCTCTGGGACAGATGGAGCTGCATAAGGTTTTCTACAGCCTTAGCAAACTCTGCCTTTCCATATCTTGAGATCCACAAGAGGCTAGAATTAGCTGCTGAAATAAGTGTTCCTGTGAAAGGATTCTTATGTTGTTATTGGTGCTTTGAAAACAGTAACATTTCGCAGATGATGCTGTCCTGTTTGGAGCCTGAGATGGCTTGGAGAACTGTTTTGACCTAAGGAAACATGCCAGCTTTTTGTTGAGTGAAACTAGAGTCTGCTCAGTACAAAGGATTGTTGTCTCTATTCCGAATTTGGTGCCAGCTTCTCATGCCGAAACAGTGTGTCACTGTGCTACAATAAAGGCGTGTAATGTAGATTTGCTCACTTCCTATTCTGTGGTTTCCTTACCAAACCATCTGTGAACATACGTGTCAAAAGTATTAAGGGCTACCTATTTCTGACGTTATAAAGTGAAAACAGTTCTTTGCTCTGACTTTGTTCTTTTTCTAGATTATTGCTGGGTCGTCCAGAACTGTACTGGATAAGAATGGGCAGTTAATCTACAGTTCAGGTGTGACAGCTTCACACATCTTTATGTAAAAAAAAGGTTAAGGTCCCTTTTCCACACTTTTAGGTATAGGGCATATAGGGCTAGACCTATATTTTATTGACCAATCGGCATCATGCCGGTCACCTTTACTTCCCAGGACTGCACCCGTTACCCACTCAAGACTGGGTCAACCTGGGAGCCGAGGTCATTTTTTTGGAAAAAAGTCAGACTAACATCATTATGACACTTTAAATATTTACATGCCCTGTCCAAGTTTCTCTTGCAAAATGACTTTTCTTGATACCTTTTTCTTCTTAAAATAAATTGATCAACAGATGGTTTAGAAGCCAGTTTAACGGTTCAAACTAAGTAAGGGATCTGTGCTGTCTACGAAATGCAAGGGTCTCCATCTATTTAAATTCTGTCAAATCGCTGGTACAGAAAGTCTTTATTCAAAAATACATTTTGTGAATAGCTGCTACTTGTAGAAGTTTCAGCTCATGCCATCTTTCCACCCAGTGTCGAAGTAAGGGAATATTAAAACAAAACTAAAGAATAACATATTCATTAATGTTAATGACAACCTAATTAGTTATAACATAATTTCTTTTTTTTGTTTGTTTTCTTTTTGTCTTGAAAATTAGGAAATCTGTGATTTTAATATGCTTCACTCACTACACTGCATAAGGTATAAACAGTTTTACCAAATATTCTCTCTCTCTCATGCTGTCTTATACTCAATGCTTTCCAGCTAAACCTGAGGTTTCTACCGTTCTCTAGACCATCACCCCCCCCCCCCCACCCCCAATTGATTAAGACTGCTACCGTCTTCTTTGGGAAACACTGATCTACACTGATAAACAAATTTTAACATGGCTGATGGGATCTAGAGAGGCTGGTGGCCCTAAACTGACAAAAACAACAAACTGAAAGATGCTAGTGGGATGTAGAGAGACTGGTGCTCCTTAACTGATAAATACAACTATCTGAAAGATGCTAGTGGCATGTAGAGAGGCTGGTGCTCCTTAACTGATAAATACAACAATCTGAAAGATGCTAGTGGGATGTAGAGAGGCTGGTGCTCCTTAACTGATTGTTTGTTTGTTTTAGTATCCAGAAGCCATGAGTTGTTAACCCTTAGGCTCGGTATTATGGATATCGCAACCTCTCGGCCTTGATTCCATTGTAAATACCGTAAATCTGGGAGAAAATGTGGCTTTCCTGCCTACCCCCGGGATTGAACCCGGACCACAAGGAGTACGTCACCCGGTCTCCGCGAAATCCGGTTTAGCCAATTCCGCTAGAGAGCCGGGCCTCCTTAACTGATAAATACAACAAACTGAAAGATGCTAGTGGGATGTAGAGTGGCTGGTGCTCCTAAACTAACAAAGAAATTGAAACACAGCTTGTGGGATGCTGTATAAAATATGTGCGCTTAGGTTAACATTACCTGTTGTCTGAATGCGTAAGTTGATCTTGGTCTCAGACGGGTGGGTTATACTGTACCCCACAAAAGAAACACTAGGGCTGCAAATGTAAAACATATTGAGATATATTTCATCTGTATATAATGGCTCTGAATCCTAGAATACAACTAAAAGAGATGAAGCCTCATTACAAACCTCTAATAACAAAATTTTACAAACAAATTTTGGGACCCATCAAAGAAGCAAATTGTGGCAATTCGAGAGTGAGAAACAGCAATAAAATTCATAATTTGTTCAAATCATCACTAATTAATCACTGGCATCATAAGGGCTAATAGACTGCCATAATAGGGGCATACAGAGAGAATGACAGATAAAAGAGACAAAAACTGCATAAAAAAGAGCTGCTCTGGAGTAGACCACGAGGCAGACCAAGAAGATTTTGGAGAGATAATTTACAGGCAGACCTACAAATTCAGTCACAGAGATGAATGGAGGCAGGTGATATCTGCAGTAATGAACCTCAAGGGCTCAGCATGTTGAAGACATAGAAGATAATGGGGTTTCCATGACAAAGTGGTTAAGCACTGTGTTAACCGGGACCTAATAATAAAGCTCTGCTGGCAGTGATGTCTGAACGCAAGGGCCCAGTGGGCACTTGTTTGGGGGCTCTAAGAGCACCATGCTAATCTGTGTTAAGTCACACGTGACTTTTACTATAAGAAGTCTGTAGCAATTTCATACTGCCCCATTTAACGTTTTTATGTTGTGACACCAGTTTTGTTGAAGTGCTAATAAAATAAATGTATGTTTAATATTATCAACCATTAAAATTTAAATCCTGTCAGGATTTTACTCATAAGCCCAAAATACTTTTTAAGATGGCTCTGTTTGCTATCACCAAAATTTTGTTGTATTTTTTCTTAACCATGTTCATGTTGTTAAGATTTTGCTGTATAAGTATTCTTCATTATTTTGATTCTAGATAATTAACCAACAAACCAACCAACTAACAAGGCTGGTCATCACCACTATAGTCCCATAACACCGTGTCTCGTCGGGTCTCCAGTTTCTCCATGTGGGTTCCAGGGTAAACAAAGAATAGAAACATTGCTCACCCCTCTCCCCCCAGCCAGCAAGCTGTTTAAGTCTTCTTCTTATTACAAGAGGACATCACATAACACTAAAACAGGGATGCTGGATATCTTCACCATCATCTTCATGGAAACACACACAGACTTTTAATCTGGTTGGATTGGTACTATTAGCATGCAGTCTCTTCGATGACTACTGAAGATGGGGACAGAGCACGTGTGGGATTGTCCCGAGTGCACTGATGTCAATTCTTGATTCATTCATTCCCTGCTCTCAACTGTAACGGACTTGTAAGCAAAGGTCCCTTTTCCACACCTTTAGGAGTATAGGGCATATAGGGCTAGACCTATATATTTATAGACCAATCTGCACAAGATGGGTGATGAGTAAAGGACTTGATGTTTGTAATTGTGAGACATCCTGTCGGTCAAATTCTGTACCCAGCAGTGTTCCCTGCTCTGTCTCTGCCCCTCTACCAAGTTTTGTGTCGTTTTAGATACGGCTTTTTGCAGCTGTAACATGAGGTTCATCATCTGGCTGTAAACAACGGTGGACAGCTCAGGTTGTTCAACCACCTCTGGACTTTAGTCTTGTTCCAGAATCTGAGTTGAGTGCACATAGATTTCATAGATCTAGCTTATTTGCATGCAGACTGCTGGCTGCTTGCCTCTGAGGCAGATGTCCTTCACTCAGAAGGAAACCCCCCCCCCCCCCCCCCAGTAGTAAATTATGGTATGTGTGTTATGGAGGCAGTGTGTCTATTCTTGTTTTCTTGACAATGGAGCTGCAGAACACAAAGGGACTGAGGTTCATAATTCCCAGGATGCTGCTGCTTGTTCTTATTTGTGCACCTTCAGACACCAGCCTGAAAATATCTATTCAAAAGTTACAAATAATTCATGCTGTGTTTTCACACTCAATATACCTGGACAATGGGCACATGCACATGTTCAGTCCTCTAATGCAGCAACCATCCCACAAGACTTCTACCAAGTTCATTAGAGTGTCCACAGAATGTTACTAGTTATCCGTATAGACATCAGTCACATCAGTCCAACGTGTTCGTGCTTCATCTTCTGATGCAGCAGCCATCTCAGTGTCTCTGTGCTAACCATATCCAGTAGGAGTTGATTGGGAAATCTGTTTTCCTTGTCCCAAAACTGGTTTCTCCATGCATGTCCTCATTTAGTACCAGTTTCCAATAGGTGGTTCATCATCTCTGACCGATTTGTCTCTGGAACACAGTGCATTCAGTATGTCTGCTATGGCCATACTTCTTCCACCACTAACTTCCACAGACACTTCCAGTCTGTCGGCTCTTGTTAGAATTATCATCTATATTGAGTTTGCACATGACATATCCCCCACTAACTACTAGAAACACTGCCAATCTGTTGGCTCTGGTTAAAATGTCATCTATCGTGAGATTGTACATAGCACATATGTGCCAGCCAGGCTTTTTATCAGCGCAATACTTGCTAGTTGGTGTACACTCCTTTACTCACCCTAACTAACCCTTTGGAAATAACATTTGTTTGCTATTCTGGCATGCCCACCTGTACAGATCCAGATGAGAGAGATGAAGTGCGATTTCTGAATAATGCCCACCTGTACACATTCGGTATTACCCATTGGTAACAAAATCATGTGAAAACCATGCAGGAGCTCAAGGTTGCTATATCAAGAGAACAGAAGTCCTCAGCGTAAACGTACAAAGAATCATGCTTAGAAGATCAGGGTCCTTGAGATATCAAAATGAACAATGAACAAACTTTGTCTTTAAAGAGATATCAAGCTGCACTTACTTTTTGTTCAGAATATACTTGAGTGCATTCCCTAAAGTGTGGTCTTCATCATGGAGAATAAAGGTCTGGAAACTGTCATCGCCTCCACTCTTTGGTTCCACCTGAAAATTGACCACACAAACTTTGTCTTAAGGAAGCAAGAAGAGAGTGGAGAAACTCTAAAAACAAACACTTGAAGTCAGCAAGTGAAAGGGAAGATCAAAAAACAGTCAACACACTACAGTACTGTTAGGACATGATGGCCAGTCAATGCCATGGATCAGAGTCTAAAGTGTAAACTAAAAGTACATATTATAATTAAACTACAATTTCTCCTTGTGGGTTTGGAAGCCTCACACCCACTCACTGATTTTTTTTTTGGGGGGGGGGGGGGGGGGGTGGAGTGTAGACCCACGGCTCCCTCAAGGTTGGCAAATTATTAATATTAACGGTGTTTCCTTCCAAGCTGGAGTGTATCTGCCTGAGAGGCAAGGGACCAACAGCCTGCACACAAATGAAATAAGCAAGATCTGTGTTAGTATCTGAGGAACATGCAAAAGTCCAGTAGTCTTCCTCTTCTTCTTCGCATTTACTGACTGAAAACTCTGGCTGTTCGTCCACCTCTGGACACTAAACTTATTCCAGGACCTGGACCGGGGGCTGCTTGGTCTCGAGGCATGGTGTCCGCCTCGAGTGCTAGAAGTCCCGGGTTCAAGCTAGGATTTTTTTACATGGACTTCTAGTAATTCCCCCCTGGTCTCTGGGCAGTAAGACTGGACGCCCGTGGGTATTATTGCGCATGTAAAAAAAATCCCTTGGCAGTAGGAAACTGAAAAGATTAGCCTAACGGCACTGCCCGGACAAAATTTGGAGTTCAAAATTTAATTAAAGTATTTTCAGGATTCTCGGAGGTGTTATAGAGTTTGTGCACTGCACTGAAATTTTTCGGACTTGAGTTGGAAGAAGAATGCAGCACTCAAGGGTTACACATGTGTGCTATGATGTTGATCCATTGAATAAACAAATAAACCAGAACCTGAGAGTTGCACGCACATACATTTTACAGATCTGACTTATTTTGTGCATGCAGACTGTTGGTTCCCTGCATCCCAGCCACATGCACTCCAACTTCCTTCAAAGGAAACACCCAATTAGTATTTTACTATTCAGTTGACTCTTACGACATGCTTGTTGTTGGGGTGGCAGTGGGACTTTAGCTCTCCTCCGAACTTCTACCCCGGCATTATGGCGGCCAAACAAATATCCTAACAGGGCCTCAGTTCTATCAAAAATGCAGACTTCTCAGACTTCCTGCCGAGCAGCGAAACTAGGATCCGGTCCATATAATGAAACAAATGCGCTAACAGGGTCTCAGCAAAATGTTAATTGCGGACCTGTTTCTATGACTACGCCTCACCGCTGACCGTATTCCCCGCGCCGTTATGCGCGGCAGGGAGCTAAACTAGATGGCTGGGACTCACGAGCAGCAGCTACCATATCTCCTGCAACTTCCTCCAATTTATTTGCTAGTGAGCCCTAGGCATCTAGTTTAGACGTAGCGGCGCGAGGGATACTGTCAGCGGTGAGTGTAACCGTGTTTTGAAAATGCCAGAAAGTTTGAGGACAATGATGCTAATCTGCAGCGGAGCGCGTAGTCTCCCCGCCATGTCGCTTTTATCGTCTGTAATGTTGCGAGTCTCGAAATTGTCAATGGTCGCTAGTATCGTCTGCAGAAATGCTTGAGAGTGTCAATGGTCGCGATTATCGTCTGCAGTGTTGCGTCTCTTGAAATTGTCAAGTAATCCTAGTTTTGTCGCAATTTGTTCATCACCATAAGTACCCTAATTTTTAATAGGACTGAGGCCCTCTTAGGATATTTGTTTGGGCACTATGATGCAGGGGTAGAAGT
The DNA here is from genome assembly GCA_905116865.2 of Candidula unifasciata. Lineage (NCBI taxonomy): Eukaryota > Metazoa > Mollusca > Gastropoda > Stylommatophora > Geomitridae > Candidula > Candidula unifasciata. The sequence continues at coordinate 106,684 of CAJHNH020001225.1, read as the reverse complement.
TCGGAGGAGAGCCAGTCTTTTCTTTTTTTTCCAATAATGGGGCCACAGAATCCACACAGGAAAGTCCAGACATTAAGTCGACGAACAAGAGAACTTTCCCCTGAAGTCTTACAGGTCATCAAATATTTTTAAAACAACAAATTCAAATAAAATGGTTTGGACACCTAACAACAAGAATGACTATCTACCACAAAAAGCCAGTGAAACACTGAAACGTTACACAACGGGTATAGGTATAGAATAGAGGAGCTAGTGAAAGACCTCGCAAAATATGGAGTGATGGCATTATTATTAAAAAACAGCCTTAAATAAATGAACATCTATCTTAGTAGTGCTCTTGACAGAGCTCATCAACGAATGTTTGTTACATTATCTTCCCCCGTCACTTCGCGTACGTACACCCGTACAAGATGGAAGACAAAAAGAAGCAAAATAAGATAAGAGCAACAAAAAAAAATTCAATAACATCTCACCACTTCTAAAGCTGGTTTTTTAACTGTGGTACTTTGGTGTGCCATTTTCCGGTGGGTTTAGTGCAAGAGTGAATTTTTTAAACCGTGAACGATGTTAATAGTTTAAATGACTTGCTAACTTTAAGATCGACGACAGACATGTGTGACGTTTGTTTATGCTTAACTTTCTCTTCGGTAGTTGTCTCCCGTGAATATTGTACCAGTCGTAATATTTGTAGTTTGGTTTTATTGTTAAATATATTGCATCAAATTGTTATTTGTTCAAAATTAACTCGTTTTCAGTACACGACACTTTTTATCTCAGGGTACCACATCGCCGTCATCATCTAGTGGCGTGTCGACTGGCATGAACGATCATGCATCTCCAACACCAGGGATCAGTTCATGTCATCATCATCATGTAGCAGGTCCTTTGCAGAACGTCGCTCTCACCACAGTCTGCCTGTAAGAAACTCGGTCTCTCGTTCTCCCGCCTCATGAACTTTCACACTCAAGAAGTCACTTATATTATGTGCCCATCTTCGTGTCGATAGGCCTCTCCCCCCCCCTCCCCGCTTTCCTGGTACCATGCCTTCTGCTATAATTTTTTCCAATCCGTCGTGGCGCTTGATATGACCAAAATATTTCAGCTTTCGAGAAAGGATGCTGTTTATTAGCCAATCTTCCTTGATGTTCAGATCTTTTAATGTTTCAGTATTTCTCATCTTCTTTGTCCAAGATATTCTGAGAATCTTTCTATAGCATTTCAGCTCAAAAGCCCGTATTCTCTTTCTTAAGGACTGAGAGATAGTCCACGACTCACATATGTACTCAGTTCATGTACTGCCATAAAAAAAACAGCAGTCAAGAATCTTATGGCGTTATCGTCCTATTATCTCTCTTTCCACAAATCTTTCCAGTGGCTGGATATATTTACTTTAAAGCAACAGTCTTTGAGTCTCAGTGAATTAAAATTATGGAAAAAGTAAACGTGATAAGTTTTGGTGGCCACTAATGTAGGATAATAATCTACTTCTTCTTCACATTCACCGGCAGTAAACTCCGGCGAAACGTTTCGCTTGTTCGTCCACCTCTGAGCTTCAAACATTCTTCCAGAACTTGAGTTTTGCGTGCACATCCATTTTACAGATCTTGCTTATTTGTATGCAGACTCTTGGTTCCTTGCCTCTCAGACAGATGCACTCCGACTTCGAAGGATTCCCCCAGTTAGTCGACTCCTACGACAAGCGTCTTGGGGAGGCAGTGTGTGCATTCTTGTTCTCCCAGAACACAAACGAGGATAAACTTTATAAAAGTATATATATATATTTATTCCTAGCACACACACACATACATATGTATATACACCCATGTATGTATACTCAGCGATTCAATGAGTATGATCCGGAGGGTTCAGGCAGGTTCAGTGCGAAGACAATGGCTTGAATCATTACAGAAGTCCACTGTGCGTGGAGTCACCTTTATTTTTGTTCCGGGACACGCAGGCGTCGATGGAAATGAAAGAGCTGACAGGTTGGCTGGATCCGCTATCAATACCGACAGTCAGCCTATGGATCATGCTGATATTATCAATGCCCTCAGAGAAATGGGAAGGATAGAGGACTTTGGTGGCAGTGAATCCACATCACTCGCCAGAATGGCAGATTTGGGAATTAAGATCGGCACAGCAAAAAACGAGACGCACACCAGACACGCCAGAAGACTTGTTAATCAACATAGGACTGGTACTATTAGCCATCGGACGTTGGGGTTCATACTGAGGGGAGGATCGGAGCACCTATGGACATGTCCGGAGTGCAATGAGGATAACCCAACTAACTTATATATATATATATATATATATATATATATATATATATATATATATATATATATATATATATATATACATATAAAACCAGCATTCAAGAAAGTTGGCTGGATTGCCACATCAAAATTTCTAGCTGTGCCTTCTTTGCTCCCAAATCTTTCATGGTTATGTTATTTAAATCGTCTGTGTGTGTGCCTACACTCGTGGCTTTTTGTTTTTCTTTCTAGCAGTATGCAACGATACCTAGTACCAGTATCTCTTGTAGGCAACATTTTCTGTAGTACTAATGTAATAGATACTTTATGGTGAACGTAGGCACCTTTTTAGACACTATGTGGTGAGTACCGGCATCTACCCCCCCCCCACCCTAGAAAAAAGCCTTGACTATTATATAGGGAGAGTCACCGTGGTGTAGCGGCTAGAAGCTCATCTGTAGATCGGAAAGCGGAAAGTCGTTGGTTCGGGTTCTGACGGAGTCGGACTGTTTTTTTTCTTTCTTCAAAAATGACCTTGACTCCCAGCCTTGTATGGGTACCAGGTGCGGTCCTGGGAAGTCAAGGCTGCCGGCGTGATGTTGACAACATCACCCACCACCAAGTGTCGTTTGGTCTATAAAAAATATAGGTCTAGCCTTATATGCCCAATTCACCTGAAGGCATGAAACTCTGCCTTGTGCAGTTGTAGTGTGCTCCCAAAAGGTGCTAGTGCAGCCAATCTGACTGCTCATTTCCAACAAGGCTTGGCAAAACATTCATGCCACCTCTTGATATGACTCGTTGCAATAACATATGCCAAGCTTTCCTCATTCATCATCCCCATGCTTTTGCAATGTAGCCCCATCACCCTTTCTGCCCCCGACCCGTCAGTGTAAATAATCACAACCCTTGGCCAAGAGTTGTCCTCTTATGAGTCCTACAAAATGGCAACACCCTACTTGATGCTACAAAACGTATGCCAGTCAACCTACAGAAAGGATCTACGCTTCCTTCGCAGTCCGAGTGCATCTGTTTGAAAGGCAAGGACAAACACCGCACACAAATAAATCAGTTCTGAAAATGGACGCACACACACAATTTATCTCTGGAAAAATGCCAAAGTCCAGAAATGGATGTACAACCAGGACTTTGCCACCGCAGGTTGCAGCCGGTTAACGCATGCAACATAAATTCTTCTCTGCCTTTAAAATGAAAGTATGACTATAAAATGTGTTTCTCTTTATCTTCCCTTAGCAGGAAGTAATTCAGTGACATCTGTGTCTACTTCTGTTCTTAGAAGGAAGTATTACGGTAAGATTTGTTTCTCCTTATCTTCCCTTAGCAGGAAGTGTGACAGTAACATTACTTCTCCTTCTTTGCCCTCAGAAGGTAGTTTGTAACATTAGTTCCTCCTCCTTTGCCCTCAGAAGGAAGTTTGTAACATTAGTTCCTCCTTCTCTGTCCTTAGAAGGAAGTTTGTAACATTTGTTTCTCCTTCTCTGCCCTTAAAAGGAAGTTTGTAACACGTTTTTCCTTCTCTGCCTTTGGAAGTTTGTAACATTTGTTTTTCCTTCTCTGCCTTTGGAAGTTTGTAACATCTGTTTCTTCTTTTCTGCCTGTAAAACCAAATACTGTGTTGTCTTCGGGAATATAATGTTATGAGGCTTGTCATTTACTTGTTATTCATATCCACGTCCTAGCACACCGGCCTGACCCATTTATGCTCCGTCCTCCAAACCAGCAGCCATTTCACTGCTTCCACGCTCACCAAACTCAGTCAGAATTGACTGGTATATCTTCTTTCTTTGCTCCTCATTTAGTACTCATTTCCACCTGGTGGTTCATTGCCTCTGGCTCACCTGTCTCAACATCTCTGGAACCCAGCACATTCAGCCTGTGTTTCTTCCTCTACCAACTTCTGCAGTCACAGCCAGTCTGTCGGCTCTTCCATTTCTCTTTACCATGGTGCGTCCTGGTAGGTATCTTACCTGAGGACTTCTAGATGCTGTCAATCAATTCCAGCCAGAGTTTGCCATCTAGATATTCTTAAGCATGACACTTTTTTGTCTGCAACTGTTAGTGTGTGGGTTGTTTTCTGTTCCGCCCTGTAATACATGCAGAAACAAACATAATAAAAACAAGAATTCATCAAAACAAAGACAATCAAAGACTACAGAAGCTGTATTAGTTACCTACATGTTTAATTGATTATAATCAATCGCCTAACGACAACTGAATCCATCAGAACGCATCTGAACAATTAAATTTGGTCCAATATTAAATGACAATGCCTCCAGCACTGACTTTGGATTACAAAACAGCATAGCACAGAGTCACAGGTTTTACTAAAGTTACAAAACAGCATATAGAAAGTCACAGTACCATTACTGAGCAGATACAGTCAGCTTGATGTTGATCGATCCGCCTAGCATCATACAAAACAGCATATAGAAAGTCACAGTACGGTTACTGAGCAGATACAGTCAGCTTGATGTTGATCGATCCACTTAGCATCATACAAAACAACATACAGAAAGTCACAGTACCGGTGAAGAGCAAAGTCCGCCTGATGTTGACTAAACGTGCCTAGCATCATATGCCTGATGTGCCACTGGCGTGATTTGGTCCTTAAATTTACTTTAACAGTCTCAGCAATGTTACAAGACAAAACACAGAACGTCACAGATCTCAGCAAAGTTACAAAACAGCACAGGTGCAGTCACATATCCTAGTAAAGTTAAAAAAAACAGCACAAATAAAATGTTAGTAAAGTTACAAGACAGCACAGAAAAAGTCACATATCTAAGTAAGGTTTCAAAATAGCAGTGTCAGAAAAGTTATACATTTTACAGATACATTCTTCTTTTTCAAAAGTCAACATAGGTTGGTGAAATGTGTTGGGAGGAGGGAGTAGGTGGAAGGAGTTAAACATTTTTGGATTTTAGTATGAAGGAGTCGAGACACATACCATAAAATGAGTACTAACGTTTGTCCCTTTCTAGTCAATGACACCACAAGGAAATGCATTTCTCCTTTCTCTTTGCCCTAACTTTTGATGAAATCCTCTATGTGGGCCCTAAACAATGCCTCCATTTCAGTAAACATGTCCTGATATATGAAGATATGTTTATCAGGAAACAGAAACCAGAAGCCAATGACCAACTGATGCCTCTATCAGGACACTCAAACATAAGTATGACCGCCAAGAAAAAGATTATAAACATATAAGTACATTCACACCAACACTGTGCTACCAGCTCCAAACTTAAACATTACCAATTTTCATGGATTCAAATCTGAACGAAGCTGGCCTTTAAAAAAACGGACCTTGACTTCCAGCTTTAAATGGTACCAGGTAAAGTCCTGGGAAGTAAAGGTGGATGGCATGATGTTGACCACATCACTCACAGACTGCCGACTGGTCTATGAAATACAGGTCTAGCCCTATACGCCCAATATGACTGAAGGAGTTGAAAAGGGTCTTTTTAAAACTTTAAAAAAAAAGCAAAAGTGATGATGATGATGAATTCTGGTCATGAAAAAATGATGTCTATGAAGCGAATTCCTTAAATCAGAATAAATGATAATGGCCATCTTGTGCGAGTACAGGCCCCCATGATGAGGTGACCATTGTATTTTAGACTGTGTACTGAAGACAACACACTCTGCAGCCATACGTACAAGAAATTCAAGATTGGGGATTCAGAACGTTGCCATGTGGACAGATCCATGCAATACTGACCATTTGCAACAGACATGCACGATACATGCAGTAGAGAGATCCCCGGTTTGGTCGGTGGGCACTCCAATGGAAACTAAGCGGTATGGAATAATGAAAGACAGGTGTCACACCACAGACTTCACTGATGCCTGTGGCCTTCTCATATACCTCTTCAATACTGATTATCTGCTACAGATATGCACGATACATGCAGTAGAGAGATCCCAGATTTGGCCGGTGGGCACTCTAATGGAAACCAAGCCGTATGGAACAATAAAAAGACAGGTGTCACACTGCAGACTTCACAGAGGCCTGTGACCTTCTCTTATACCTTCTCAATACTAAACATTTGCTACAGATATGCACGATACATGCAGTAGAGAGATCCCAGATTTGGCCGGTTGGCAGCACTTCAATGGAAACCAAGCCACATGCAACAGTGAAAGACAGGTGTCACACCACAGACTTCACAGAGGCCTGTGGCCTTCTCATTTGAAAACTACTGGTAGGGAGAACGAAAATGAAGAAGACCGCTGACCAACAAGCAATTCTGCAACGGCGTCTATAAGAAAGTTTGCTAAAATCGTTCTGGCTAAGAACAAAAGGATTTCGACTCCAAAAACTATCAGCCAGACTGTGGGAACAACACCATGCACCAAATTTATTGAGAAATAGAAGATCAAATAGTTTTGTCATCTTGTTAGAATGCAGCCATAACAACTACCAACAGTGGCATGAACGATCCGAAGTGAAAGCAAAAGGTCACCCTAAGAGAAGATGGATTGATGACATTAAAGTCCTTCTATACTATATCTACAAAAAGTGTGAAACTCCACAATTCCAGGGACAGCCACCACAGAACCTTAGAAACATCGGCACCTATGAACTACAGCACAAAGCCAAAAACTTCTTCTTCTTTGCAATCACCGGCTGTAAACACTGACGGAAAGTTCTGGTGGTTCATTCAATTCTGGACTTTGGTCTTATTCCAGGAATTGAGTTTTGTGTGCACATCCGTTTTACAGATGTGGCTATTTTGTAAGCAGACTGTTAGCTTAACCACTCCACCACGGAGTATGTTTTTCATCCATACTAAAGTGCAGGTCTTTCTGACTGACAAATGTAAATAGATAAAAAATTAAAAAAACACACAACTCCACACATCTTATTACTATTCCTCATTAACCACCCCCCTCCCCAGGTATTTTATCAGGTTTCATCCCTTATAACACGCAAGCTGAAACATATGACACTTTCACAGTTAAGCAGTTAACATTGAAACATAACAATTTCATTGTTAACGAGTTAATACTTGAACATATGACACTTTCCTAGTTAACAAGTCAACACTCAAACATATGAAACTTTCATAGTTAACCAAGCATAGAACGACCTGACATGAGTTGGCTGAGGGCCTATGCTCCCTTAGGGGTTGGAAGGCAGAAGAGAGAGAGAGCCAGTTAACCAGTTAATTATGAAACATATGACACTTTCATAGTAAACCAATTAATACTCAAAGATATGACACTTTCACAGTTAATCAGTTAATACTCAAAGATATGACACTTTCATAGTTAACCAGTTAGTCCTCAAACATATGACACTTTCACAGTTAATCAGTTAATACTCAAAGATATGACACTTTCACAGTTAACCAGTTAATACTCAACATATGACACTTTCACAGTTAACCAGTTAATACTCAAAGATATGACACTTTCACAGTTAACCAGTTAATACTCAACATATGACACTTTCACAGTTAATCAGTTAATACTCAACATATGACACTTTCACAGTTAACCAGTTAATACTCAAAGATATGACACTTTCACAGTTAATCAGTTAATACTCAAAGATATGACACTTTCACAGTTAATCAGTTAATACTCAAAGATATGACACTTTCACAGTTAATCAGTTAATACTCAAACATATGACACTTTCACAGTTAACCAGTTAATACTCAAAGATATGACACTTTCACAGTTGGCCAGTTAATACTCAAAGATATGACACTTTCACAGTTAACCAGTTAATACTCAACATATGACACTTTCATAGTTAACCAGTTAATACTCAACATATGACACTTTCACAGTTGGCCAGTTAATACTCAACATATGACACTTTCACAGTTGGCCAGTTAATACTCAACATATGACACTTTCACAGTTGGCCAGTTAATACTCAACATATGACACTTTCACAGTTGGCCAGTTAATACTCAACATATGACACTTTCACAGTTGGCCAGTTAATACTCAACATATGACACTTTCACAGTTGGCCAGTTAATACTCAACATATGACACTTTCACAGTTAACCAGTTAATACTCAACATATGACACTTTCACAGTTGGCCAGTTAATACTCAACATATGACACTTTCACAGTTGGCCAGTTAATACTCAACATATGACACTTTCACAGTTGGCCAGTTAATACTCAACATATGACACTTTCACAGTTAACCAGTTAATACTCAACATATGACACTTTCATAGTTGGCCAGTTAATACTCAACATATGACACTTTCATAGTTGGCCAGTTAATACTCAACATATGACACTTTCACAGTTGGCCAGTTAATACTCAACATATGACACTTTCACAGTTGGCCAGTTAATACTCAACATATGACACTTTCATAGTTAACCAGTTAATACTCAACATATGACACTTTCATAGTTGGCCAGTTAATACTCAACATATGACACTTTCACAGTTAACCAGTTAATACTCAACATATGACACTTTCATAGTTGGCCAGTTAATACTCAACATATGACACTTTCACAGTTAACCAGTTAATACTCAACATATGACACTTTCATAGTTGGCCAGTTAATACTCAACATATGACACTTTCACAGTTAACCAGTTAATACTCAACATATGACACTTTCATAGTTAACCAGTTAGTCCTCAAACATATGACACTTTCTCAGTTAATCAGTAAATACTCAAACATATGACATTTTCACAGTAAACCAGTTAATATTCACATACATGACATTTTTATGACCCCTACACAGAAACAACTGACATCTGAATTAACCACTAAATAAAAATAACATGTGAGTGACTAGCCAAAGTAAAACACCAGCTCTTTCTGCACCATGCAACTCACCATAAGCTGAGCCTAAAACCGACATCACACACCTCGGGACATTCCCACAGGGGCTTCATCCCCATCTTCAACAGCCAGCACAGAGTTCCTTTTCTGATGACACCAGCAGATGTTTAATTGTATGTCTGTCTTGCCTTTCCTCTGAGTGTTGAGGATTGGTCAGATCCCCCTGATCTTTCCCCGCTGCACCGCTTTCTTCCCACTGTGACGATCTATTTGTGCTTCCATGCAGCTCACACGCTCCTAAAGGACCTAAATTCTCCAGCTTATGCAAAACAAATGACTTCACAACTGAATGTAAAACAAATATTATTTGAAGTCACCATTTAATTTAAAGAAATTACATCTGAGTTTACCAGTGGATGCAATACAAATGACATCTAAACCAGTTTATGCAAAATAAATGACATCTAAATTCACCAGTAAGGGCAAAATAAATGACTTGAATTCTCAAGTGACTGCACACAAATGATATCTGAATACACCATTCTTCTTCTTTATTTTTTTCCCCTTCTGTCCTTCGCCGCCATGTTTTAATGAAGCATCTGTTGCGAGTCCTGGAGTGTGCTAACTCATCATCATCATCATGTAGTAGGTCCTTTGCAGAACGTCGCTCTCATCACGGTCTGCCTGAAAGAAACTAGGTCTCTCGCCAGCTCTCCCGCCTCATGTACTTTCATACTCAAGGAGTCACTTATAGCATGTGCCCATCTTCATGTTGATCAACCCCTGCACCTCCTTCCTGGTACCATGCCTTCTGCTATTATTTTTTCTAATCTGTCATGGCGCTTGATATGACCAAAATATTTCAGCTTCTGAGATAGGATGCTGTTTATTAGCCAATCTTCCTTGATATTCATATCTTTCAAGATGTCAGTATTTCTCCTCTTCTTTGTCCAAGATATTCTGAGAATCTTTCTATAGCATTTCAGCTCAAAAGCCCCTATTTTCTTTCTTAAGGACTGGGAGATAGTCCAAGACTCACATCCATATGTTGCTACAGGGAAGATGCATGCTCTTAAAATTCTAATTTTGATCTCCTTGCTGGTGCTTAACCATAGACTTTTAATGCTGTTTAATGTGTGCTTACTAGATGCTGGTATTCACAGCCTCAATCAGCCCATCTATCATTTTCTTGCGTGGCTGGCCTCTAGCTCTACTTCTGTTTTATCTAAGTGACAGGGCTCTTTGCCCTGGCAGTCTTGATACCTATCCAAACCATCAGATCATTAACCATTTAAAGTAAATATTCATCTGAAACCCAATCGTCCTGCACCACACATAACTGTGTGCATTCAGAACGACCATGACATAGTCATATGACAAGTACTGACCAATGAATAGAAAGCACACATCTCCCATGATGCACAGGTTGTGTTTCTGACTGCTGAGAAAATGGCCAGACTGATCCAAAAATCCACCTAAAGAAGCTCAAAAAGAAGTTATTCAGTTTCTCTCATTTGAAGGATGTTGGCCAGTGGATATTCATTCACTGAAGAATGCAGGCGGCATACGGTAACAAATATTTGTCAAAGTAAACAGTGGCAGACTCCAGGTCCAGCACAAGTTGTTGCAACAGAAGAAAAAAAAAAACATTGACAAAATTGATAATGCAACGATACAGTTGAACCGCTGTCAAAGCACATGTTTACTAGCAAAATAATTTGATGCATCACCTGGGACAGTTCAAAAAGCTGTTCGTAAGAAACTGCAATGTTGGAACATAGTTCACAGTGGGTACCACAAATGTTGACCAACCACTGGGGTGAGCAAGTAGCCACAATCTTTTTTGTGTTTTTTTTTTTTGCGGACAGCATTCGCGACTTTCTAAGCAATGGATGCTTGCCTGAATGCCTAAGGCGACTTTTTCTGACTGACCCACAGTGAAGAATTCATTTAAAATATTTTTTGAGTTCTGCCACAATTGTTGACGTTTATTTCGTGCTTTTGTAACGAAGCCATTGGAACAGGTTCAAATGAGCACTGCTTATACCTAAAAAATGACATCTGAATTTACCAATAAAAAAAGTAATGAAACCTGTACAAACCATTATAAAGAAATGTGACTTCAATGCACAGCAGAATCATAAAATATGAATTATTCAGTTATTGGAAAGATGATGACATCTGGATGGATCAGTTAACATACACCCAAAACAAATAAAAAATTGACAGTTGTGACCACTTTCTTCAAATACAGACATAATTTACATTTCAATTAATAATCAAAAAATACATTTGAATTAATAATCAAATAACACAGAAACAAATGCCATTTCTATAAACATATTAACAGAAAACATGACATTTTAATCAACAAGTTATCAAAACACCTTGACATTTGAATCAACCAGTGCACAAACGGAACCAAATGAAATTTAGCCAGTCTATGTGTGACATAACATGTAAATGAGAAACAGTCTGTTAAGGAATGACATTTGAGATATCAAATTAACACTAAACGGATGACATTTTTATGAATCAATGTCAAGCAAATATCGGCAAATTCGAGGTTAAAGTTAGTGTTTAAAATCAAGTAACTCCTTCTGTGCTGTACCAGACCCTAACTTCAAGCCCGACGGGACGCATTTTGAGGGAACAAGAATAGACCTCCTGACCCCACAAGAAGCATGTGACAGAAGGTGACTAGCACAGGTGATTTCTCGAGAAGCATGTCACAGAAGGTGACTGGCAGAGGCGATTTCTCAAGAAGCATGCCACAGAAGATGACTAGCAGAGGTGATTTCTCAAGAAGCATGTCACAGAAGGTGACTGGCAGAGGTGATTTCTCAAGAAGCATGTCACAGAAGGTGTCTGGCAGAGGTGATTTCTCAAGAAGCATGTCACAGAAGGTGACTGGCACAGGTGATTTCCTAAGAAGCATGTCACAGAAGGTGACTGGCACAGGTGTTTTCCTAAGAAGCATGTCACAGAAGGTGACTGGCAGAGGTGATTTCCTAAGAAGCATGTCACATAAGGTGACTGGCACAGGTGATTTCTCAAGAAGCATGTCACAGAAGGTGACTGGCAGAGGTGTTTTCCTAAGAAGCATGTCACAGAAGTTGACTAGCAGAGGCAATTTCTCAAGAAGCATGTCACAGAAGGTGTCTGGCAGAGGTGATTTCTCAAAAAGCATGTCACAGAAGGTGACTGGCACAGGTGATTTCCTAAGAAGCATGTCACAGAAGGTGACTGGTACAGGTGATTTCCTAAGAAGCATGTCACATAAGGTGACTGGCACAGGTGATTTCTCAAGAAGCATGTCACAGAAGGTGACTGGCACAGGTATTTTCCTAAGAAGCATGTCACAGAAGGTGACTAGCACAGGTGATTTCTCTAAAGTCACAGTGCATCTGCCTGAGAGATGAGGAACCAACAGCCAGCTTTAAAAAAAAAAAAAGCTACATCTGTGAAATAGATGTGTAAGCAAAACTTAGTTCTGGAAGAAGTGCATATGTGGACAAGCAAACAGAGCATGCTGCTGGGGTTTACAGCTGATAAACGATACGGACTAGGAGGAGAGACGTTTTTCTCCTAGGGTGTGGATCTCAAAAGCAGTGAATGTTTGTCTGAAGGAGCTGAGCAGAAATACCATGGAACAAAAGTAGTTGAATCATTCTAATCATCATCCTGTGGCAGGTCTTTTGCTGAACGTCGCAGTCATTACAGCCTGCCAGAAAGAAACTCAGTATATCGCCAGATCTCCCACCTCATGGGCATTTCTACCCAAGATGTTACTTATATCCTGTGCCCATCTTCATGCTGATTTCCTGGTGCCCTTCTTTCCTGGCATCGTGCTTTCTGCTGCAATACCTTCCAATCATTAAAAACAACAGGTTAATACAGCATAGTTATGCGATAAAAGACAGCAAGAACATTATCTCTGGAATAAACAAGCAGTGTATGGCAAACTGTCTGGCTATTAAACAGTCAAGAACACTTCACACCAGCGGCAAAAAATCAATAACAAAGTATGTGCCCATGATATAAAATGCAGTGAAATCATTCAACAAAATCCCTGTCTGGGTTCTAGGGTCCCATTTTGGGAGGACAGAAAGAACAGACCCACTGCCTTCTAACAAGTCTGATATAAAAGGCAACTAATTCGGGGTGTTACCTTCAAAGTCGGGGTGTGCATTTGCCTGTGAGGCAAGGAATCAACAGTCTGCATACACACAAGCCAATAAGCCAGATATATTAAACAGGTGTGCATGCAAAACTCAAGTTCTGGATGAAGACCAAAGTCCAAGCGTGGACAAACAAGCATAACTTTCTGTATGCAGCTGGTGAACCCTAAAAAGAAGAATAACAAAGTACATGTCGACGATATAAAATATAACAAATTCATTCAACAAAATATATCTATATATATATGTATGTAAATATGTAGATTATATATACACATATAGTCATTATCTTTGGCTACGAGTCTGTACACAAAAACAAAGACCGTGAAACTAGGGCCTAACTTATATCATCCACAGCTAATAGACATTGCAGAAGATCTTGCACTTGCTTCACTAAAGAGCTAAAGGTTAAAAGTTGAAGTCAAGAGGTTTGATTCTACTGCACTGGGTAATCCCATATAGCTTAGCCTCTATCCACAGAACAGCTAGCCAAGAGCATCACACAAAGTATCAACCCCATAGCTTCAGCAACGACCGGCAGGGATGTTCGTGAAAATTGTACTCATGAACTGAATGAACCCACGACTTTCAGAGGGCAGGGCTAATGGCTTGGACAATTTGTAACAAATTTACAAGCTGTGCTGAATGATTATACAGTAGCAGGTGCACCTGCTTCCAGACTCTTTCGATTCCATGCAAATGTAATAGTTACTTAGTCGCTCCTCCTCTACATTGGAGTATAGAGGCTTGCCAGAAATCGCTAGACTTTTTTATCAGCAGTTTTCTTTCTGACAGGCAGGGACTGTCGGGTGTTGTCTTCCAAACAGACCCTGGGTCACCCCAGAGGTTTGTTTACCTGGTTCTTAGGCCATGCCTGCCATGGTGGCCAACTTGTTTCCATTCTGCATACATGTCCAAACCATTGTAACAGTGACTAATCCACTCAAGTCTGTAAGGCCTGGATTTGAAGATCCTGATGTATTGTTTGACTGCAAACTTTTTCCCTGCTTGTTCCATGCAAATGTACAATGTTTACCTCTGCCACTCCCCCCTTCGGCGTCCGTGGCTAAGGCGTTGCGAGTCCGACTCGTGAGCCAGCATACCGCGATCGAAACCCACTGCAGGCTGCGTGGATTTTTGTCGTGGTATGGGACGTCGCAGGTCGACCCAGCCAAAATGGGTACCAGGATGGGCTGTCCTGGGAAAGTAAAGACAGCCGGCGTAATGCTGACCACATTACCCACAGAGCGCTGATGGTCTGTAAAAATATGGGACGCTCTGCCCATATGCCCGATGCGCCGAAAGGCGTGAAAAGGGATCTTTACTTTTTACTTTTACTCCCCCCTTCCGCCTCTTTTTCCCTGTAGGTTCCAGGCCTCTGTTCTAGAAGAACAAGGAAGAGACCCTGGGTCGCCCCTTAACAAACATGTCATAAAAGGCCACTAATTAGGGGTTTTCTGAAATCGGATAAGTTGGCCCTAACGGCATAGATATTGCAGCCAAGCTGTAAACCACACCACATAATCTTAAAGTAGATTTACTTTGGGTCTCCTTTATGACAATACTACAGGGATTCACTTTCATATACTGTCAGGAATATGAAGGACAGCAAGGGCATGAAAGAGCAGATGTTTGGGCTACAAAAGTGAAAGCTACAAGAATACTCATATTGGACTAAGGAAACATTCTGAAAACCATGTATGAGTGAATCCTGATAGAAGCTACGAGGCTAGGTGAAATAACATGTATAAGAATATGTAAACATGGAATTAGAAGTGGATCTGGCAAGGAGGGACGTATGAGAGGAAGAGTAGAAGGGAGATTATGTTTAATCAGCGTGCTATGGGATCTGTTAGCACCTACACTTTCGGACATTTGCTGTAGGCGAGGAAGCATTTATGGGGATGCCCGATGTGCTAAGATGTTGATTCCTCAATCAGTTATCTCCCTGATGGGAGCACAACAATGTAAATGTTGAGTCAGCTGATCCTCATGCACTAGGCTGGTGAGATACAATTTGGAAAGATAAAATCACTTACAAGATGTTGTGATTAACACTTCGCTGACCAGCAATCCGGGGCATTATTGTCCCATTATCAAAAGCGTTTGGAGATTTTTTTTTTTTTAATGACTGGTTTTCTAATAAAATTCATTTAAAAAATTCAAAAACGAGAGTAGCGTTTTGAAACTTCCAGAGCATCATTACGGATGGTTGCTATGCATGAAAAAAGATATATTATGCAAATATGTCATAATCATGGTGGCCATCTTGAATTTTTAAAGGCTATTTTTATAAATTTCAAATGTTCTAAAACCATCATCTTTTTTCTTTCAGTTCTTAGTGAATTTTTTAATATCAGTGCAATAAAATGTTGGGGACATGTTTAAATTAGCTAAATAGGAGTACATTTTTAATGACCGACCAAATATTTCAACATGAAAAGCAAATAAAAAATGTGAATAAAGCGAATTTTTGTCTCCGTATATTGTGTTTATTTGTCATGTTACAATGAGCATTTGTGAATGCTTGATTATAAAATACTGTTGCCTGTAAACACTACCAATGGGGTTTTTGTACACATTACCAATGCTGTTGCTTGTACACACTACCAATGTTTTGCCATCTCATGTGATCACCATACTCCTTATGAATCAGGTCAGTGTTCCTGTCTTGCCCCAGCCATATGGCCAAGCCACCCAGGTAGTTATCTCTTTGCAGTGGTGCAGAGGGCATATGATGCAAGGCGCATATTTTGTTAGACTAACTGGCACGTGATGTGGTCAGCATCACAGCTACCTTTATTCATGCCCCCCCCCCCAAGACATTATCTGTACCCATTTTCAGGACAACATGCAGAAAAAAGGTAACAGAATCACTGGTGTAAAGCTTTCAGAGAGAACTAAACAAATTCCAGTGAATACTGAGGTGAGGAAAAAAAAAAATTGGTGGTGTCAGATATGACATACTGAGAAAACCTAATAATCTAAATAGAATGTGCTTGCACTGGAACTCACATGGTCAAAAGAATAAAGGCAGAGTCAACCTCAAAGCTAAGGTAATTTACACACAAAAAAACAACAAATCACATCCACCCAGTGGGGATTTGAAACCAAGACAATTGTGCCAGCAGAGAGCAGCTAATCACTACGCCACCACATCTCCAATATGCTACTGCTGAGCAAACATATGGACTCACCAGTCAGAAGAAGAGATGTAAATTTAAAAAGTCAAAACTCAAATTGCTCTTAACGATAATATTGCTGATTGTATATCACAAAAGTTAAACCAAAACTGAGAAAAGAAAATCTACGTTAATTTTCCAGTTTCAAACAAGGCATGCCAGAATCAAATGACATTTAAAACATATTCATTCTCAACATGCGTTAATTTACACAGACTGATCTTGTTCTTTGGAAACAACTAATCACAATCAACCAATCATTTTATCTTGGAATGCACATACAGGGAAGGAAAGGGGAGAAAAAGGGGGGGGGGGGGGGGGGGGGTGTCATAAGCTACTGTTTTGACTGCCTGTATTTAGCACTTTTGTTGGAGACATTGTGAGATAATATCAGACAGACTGGAAACAACATGAATCAAATAGTTTGAGGAACAGAGGATCAAATGGTTCCATCATATCATAAGAATATAGCCACAGCAACTACCAACATAGGCGCTACACATGAAAAGATCTGCTGTGAAATCAATAGTTTCCCTAGGAGAAGATGGGTTGATGATATCAAAGATCTTCTGCATCAATATGGAATGAAAGTAGTTACTGTAAAAGTAAGAAGTTGAACAATGGATCACAAACAGTTCTTCCCCAAGATTCCTATGGCAAAAGTGGAAAGTGATGATGATGAACTACCACATTTACGTTGGTGTTAAAGAGAAAGGGGGAGGTTGGCATTGTAAGCCAGAGGATTTGAGGTAGCACAGCTAGTGCAGTCCCCACAAACTGTGCAGGCTTGGATTTTTTTTCCTGCCCCCCCACCGAATATAATCTACATCCCTTCGGAAGATCACACCTGGGCTTCCCCATATGAAAGCCCAGTGCTCTAATTACTCAACCAGCCACTCCTCCCTTGACAGCTACTATAACAGATAAATGTCGCCCAAAACATCTCAAGGAGTAGATATGGCTCTTATGCCTTTCTCACATCCCTTATGTTATTGTGGAACGTATGAGGAAACCACCGCAGTATAAGTAAATAGGCAATGACAAAACTAAATTGACTGTTGAGTCCCTGTGTAAGTTTTAGGGGCCCCATGGTAAAATATACCTTTTTTTTAATGACCCACTGCCCCTACAAAGCATGCTGTAAAAGGTTAATAATTGAAGGTTTTCCAAAATCAGATATCGCAGCCAAGCAGTAAATTTCAGCGCAATGTGCCAGCCACTTTTTTTAAAGGGTGAATAAAGAAGAAGAAGATTACAAAATGATGGATCTAATGTATGCCCCCCCCCCACCCAAAAGTCTGATACCACAGCCACCTGGCAAGCCACATTCTGTATGCCAATCCTACTGAAACATAAACCACTGAACCTTACAAACTGGTTATAACCCGAGGGACCTAGGGCTGTAGCAAATTGGGATGTACCTTGCTCCCAGGCATCGAACTGGACCTTCTATAAATTAGCTGAGCTCAATTTATTTCAGTCTGAAATGGGTCCCAGGAAATCTGCATTCCTCCTCTTAGTGCTTCCATTTTCAAGATTCACACCTGCTCCATATGTACAACCTGGCCAAGAATGCATAATTTTCACAAACAACTGTACATCAATACACAATCATAAAACCTGGCCAAGAATGCACTGAACTTCCAAACTGTACATTAATACACTATCATACAACCTGGCTAAGAATGCACTGAACTTCACAAACAACTGTACATCAATACATTATCATACAACCTGGCTAAGAATGCACTGAACTTCCAAAACAACTGTACATCAACACACTATCATACAATACACTCTCATAAAACTTGGCCAAGAACGCACTAGAAGTTCATAAACAAGTATGCATCAATACTCTATAGCACAAATTGCCAGAAACATCCCTGCACTAATGCACCATCATGGTTGGTCATTGGTCCCTGTAGGATTGCTGTCTGTAGGATTAACACCTCAAAGATGAGAATCAAACAGGAGAAAATCCCAGAAACTGTTCAACTGCATAAGGGCACCTTTAAGGTTAGCAAGTAACCTTTAGTCCAATATAAGATGGCAAGCAAGCGTATCAGTTTTACAATTTACAACCAAGAAAACGCAACCTTAATCCCTTTCACCATAAGAACCCTAAAAAAAAAAAAAAACACGGTGATGACCTCGTTAGAATTCCAGAAACAAAACAACAATCCTTAAACAGACCATAAATAAAAATTTTTTTAAACATATTAATCTACATTTTCAAACTATTTTTCAAAATATATGAAAGTAGTAATCCATAAATACGTACAGGTTTTAGCATTAGAACAGAATACATTAAGTGGGGCCTGAAAACACACACACACATATCTGGTCACTCATGGTGCGATCTCTATTACTGAGGCTTATAAGAAATTCTGATGTAAACTCTGCATTAGATTTAAATCCCCCCCTTCCCCCTTAGTTTAAAGGGACCCCCCCCCCCCCCCCCCCCCCCCCCCCCCCCCCCGCTACTGTTAGTTAGTGAATTCATATCCTGACCTCTTTAATGTTCGCACAGGCAGGAACTTAGCCAATAGCATTAACTATGCATCTCACAAACAGGTCATGAGAGACAAGTCGGAAAAGTGACATTTATGGGAAACTGGGTTCATCGGACTCGACCGGAAGTGTTAATTTTTCAGATTCTCAGGGGGACAGAGTTAAATTTATACTTACCAAGAATGCACTTACCAAGAAATGCACTGTACCTTACAAACACCTGTGCAACATCATCACTTTCATATGACTTGCCAAGAATACACTGTACTTTAAAGCCACCGTGCACCATCACAATGGACAACAAAGAATATGCAACCTTAAACATACACTTTCCAAGAATAAACTGAACCTCACAGCAAGCACGCATCAACAAATCATCATGTTCACAATGTACAACAAAGAAAATGCAACCTTAAACCTCGACCAAAACCAGACTAAGTCGACTATCAGTCTGACTTGCCAGTTTGACCGGGTGAATGACTGACTGACTGAAAGAGTGCGACGACTGTATCAAAAAAAAAAGAACAACGGAACTTCAAGGAAGGGTCACAACCCTTCCATCTGTGTGTTGAAACCTCACTAGAGTATAACACAGCAGTTGTGACAACCGGTTTCTCCACTCTTGTCTTTCTTCAGTTGTCCTAAGGTAAGACACACAAAACAAAACAACAATCAGACAGATGTGTTTTTTTAACTTCCTTTTTAGGTCCCAACATATAATTAACATTATGTTATCACATTTGGCGCCACTGCACACTGGGCATTCCCATGCATGCTCAGTCTTTCGATGAATCAGCCATCCTAACATGACCCTACTGATTGTTTCCATGAGAAACTGGTTATAATGTCATCTGTTTTGACATCAAAGACGTGCTTCACCAGGCTTTACTACCAGGTCACTTAATCATGCCAGAGATTCATTAGTGCCCCCAGCCTAGTCTGTACAGTGAGGATCATAATTAGCTCCGTCCATAGTTCTTCCTCCCATGTAGCCGTGCAATACTTGCCAGGAAGTCCGCTCATTCAAAACCTTTTGCTCCAGCATAGCCAGGTATGTCAAATCAGCTACTGTCCGACTATACAATCTAAGGTACAGTGGCACTTCTTTAATCCGTTCCATATCCTTAGATTTATATCAAAAAGGACATTTCCAAACACATTTCTTCATAAGAATTAAAGGGAGAAAGATATATTTGTTTCCCCATGAAAAAGTACCATGTGTAACACCTTCATATGTAGTACAGAACAGCTTTATGCCAAAGCCAGTACTGCTGTCACTTTGAATAGACAATTAGGAAGCTAGTTCTGAACAACAGTAGGAGTTAGAGCTACCTTCTGGCCCCACTACTGTTTAATATCTTCTTAGAAAGAATTACTTGCATCAGAAAGAGACAATCTACATATTACCTGCATCAGAAGGACAGGTTAGTTGTGTATCCTTTACAGGACGTTGCAGAACCAACCCCCATTAGCCTCGGCTGTTGTGTGGTTTTTCTAGGCAAATTTCGGTCCAGTAGTTTGCCACTGCTTCTGAACGGTTGGCTTCTTTGATAACACTATCGAAACCAACGCAAGGCGCGTGGCCCGCTGCTTAGATTGAACCCGGCATCCCGGCATTACAAAGTGTTCGCATCGACTTAGCCACAGAGCCGACCATCATAAGGAGACAGAAGATAGAAGGAGACAATCTACATATTACCTGCATCAGAAGGAGAAAGGATCTAAATATTACTTGCATCAGAAGGAGTCAGTCTACATATTACCTGCATCAGAAGGAGACAATCTACATATCACCTGCATCAGAAGGAGACAATCTACATATTACCTGCATCAAAAGGAGACAATCTACATATCACCTGCATCAGAAGGAGATAATCTACATGTTACCTGCATCAAAAGGAGACAATCTTCATATTACCTGCATCAGAAGGAGACAATCTACATATTACCTGCACCAGAAGGAGACAATCTACATATTACCTGCATCAGAAGGAGACAACCTACATTATTTGGGCACGTTAGAAGGGAAAACTTCAGGTTGCCCCATAAGTTTCCATACATAGGAAAAATAAATTTTTTTTTATGAAAGCGCACACCCTGTATTTTCACCCCTTCTCATATGCCCAACTAATGTAGATCATCTCCTTCTGATGCAGGTAATCTCTTTGTGAGTTCATACATTGAGCTTCTGGACTCTTGGTCTTGTTTTAAAACTTCAGTTTTGCACTCTCATCTGTTTTACAGATATTACTTAATTGAATGCAGACTGTCAATTTCTCACCTTCTAAGCAGACGTACTCCGAATTTTAAGGAAAAATGCCTTTCATGTCATGCTTATTAGGGTGGCAGTGGGTCTATTCATATTTCCAACTAAAAATGGGATTCTGGAACCCACACAGGGAAACAATGTTCAAATCAGAGGATGACAAGATAAAGACGCAACCTACCCTGGTTGTTGGGCTCCGGCAGGTTTTCCCTTGCCACAAGATGCATCACAGTTGTTTTTCCAGTAGGTAACTGAAGGGCTGCCACAGAAAAAGAAACAGTTTCAACTGACATCAATTATCACAACACTTTTCTTGCCTGCCGGCCTAAAGATCATAGGTTTGAATCCGCAATAGATGGATTTAAGAAAAAAGATTACCTTTGGCTGTCAGGTGAGTTCAGCTAGAATAGGTTCCAGGAAATATCTTGGAAAGTAAAGGAGGCCAGCATGATGCTGACCACATCACCCACCAAATGCCATTTATTCTGTAAAAAATACGTCTCGCACCATATGCTTTAAAATCCACTTGCTTAGAGAAGTCCTTTACTTTTACTGATGGCAATAGTTTGTGTAGCACAGAGGTTAGTAAGCATGTACTACAATCCTTGGTGTACTAGAGTTAGATTCCTGTGGTGGTAAATAAAAGCTAAAGGAGCCTTTTCCCCACCTTTTGGAGTACTGGGCTTATAGGGCTAGACCTACATTTTATAGGCCAATCTGCACTTGATGGGTGATGTGGTCAGCATCACGCCGGACACCTTTACTTCCCAGGACTGTACCTGATACCCACTCAAGGTCTGGGTGACTAGGAGCCAAGGTCATTTTGAAATTTAAAATAAAACATTAAAAAAACTTTTTATAAAATTAGCTTTCTATTACTTACCTCAAATAGAATTAACAAGTGCACTAAAAAGATATAAATGCTAAACTAATTTATACTATGGTATGTTGAACATAATATATTAACAATGGTGTGTTTTATCTAATTTATATTGTAGGTATATCTTATCATATAATTTACTTGATAACCGAGTTCAGCTAATTATCTTTACCAACATTCATCTACAAATTTATACAACGATTAATGAAAGCATTGGGCGCCCACTGTGTAGACATAATACTAAATCATAATTATAATGACAGTGACCTGGAAAGGTTGATTAGAATTATATAATTAGTTATGTAGACGCCCCACGCTTTCATTAAAAAAAAAGGGACCATTGGTGTATTGGCACATATGACAGCTGCCTTATGCATTTTTACTTTGCACATGCAAGTTTCAAGAGCTTGCTGGGATGACAAGTTTTCACTGGTTTTGTCATGGGAGAGTGAAGGACATTTTGTGTGATTTCCACTGGCACATGAATGGAAGAGTTCTGGGGTGGTTGGGGGAAGACCTGTCTGCAGAGATGCTGGAACCTCAATGAACAAACAACCACATGTCCTTGGTGTGCCAATTTTGTGTGTGCCAAATCGTATAATGACTACACGATTCAGGCACAACACTGCTGCACAGTGAGTGCCACACAGGATTTCATAGCATCTGATTGAACCCTCTCAACCCAGTAAGACTAAGAAAATAAACAAACGGGTCAAGTGTTGAATAAATTCCCCAAGGTCTAACTAAACATATGTATCATGAGACTCATGATCTGATGTTTACATAAATATTGAGTCACCCTAGTCTGGAAAACTACTAGGTATTTTGACACTACTATCTGAACTAGTCAACCAGTGCAATGGATACCGTCCCACTGTGGGGTTCCAGGAAATGAAAGAGCTGATAAACTATCTAAAGAAGGTGCAACTGTTGAACAACCTCACATACCAGTCTCTTATCAACGGAAGAAGAGAATAATCAAGTCAATCAGAAAGCCCCCAAAACTGGCACAAGATGATTTCTATATTATGGATATACCAGAGCAAGTCATTACTCTACGTCTTGGAACTGGGCACAATTGACTTAGCAGCCAGATGTACACAAAATTTAAACCTGGCAAATCAGTCATGTGCACATAAGGACTGGTACATGAGACAACAGATCTCACTATCCAAGACTGTCAAAAATACAACATTTCCAGGAAAACTTCTGGCCAAGAGAGACACTGGAGGAGGCCAAATTTTACGGGCCGCTAAGTGAAATGCAAAAGACAGTGAAGTTCATAACAGAGATACCATTATAGATACAGGTAATATATATCAAGCAGATGAAAGAAGAAGAAAAAGAAGTGATATTTTGCATTTACGGGGCTAAATCACAACCAGAAGGGACTAGATTTAGCCTTCTCGGGACAATAAATTTTCAGGAAAAATGCAGAAACAGAAGAACAGTAAATCAGTTCCCCCAACCAAGTAGTGACCATACATATTCAAAACTCACACTGACCTCATCAAGAAACAAATAAATTTACCTGTTAAAGTCACGTTGCCATGTAAAAACCGACCCTGGTAGATAAGCCTAAGTATGTTGGTGGCCGGCTGTTGCTCTTCACACCAATCTGATAAAAATACAAACATATATGATGCTTGAAAGTGACAACTTTAAAATAAAACAGAGGAAAAAAACTTTTATAAAAACTCACAAGACACCAGTGTGTTATTCAGAGACTTATTTGATACTTTTAAATATCCCTGAAAAAATACTTTACATGAAGCGAACAGAAGGGCCCGTTTGTCGTGGGGTGAACAGCCAACCCTACATGATGGACAAGTCGTGACGCTGACTTCCCTAAGCAGGCAGTCACATTTCAAACTTAAACCCGTCCTGGAGGGGTATATAGTCCCTTATATTGATATATACCTTTATCTGGTGAAATATTCATTTCTAGACCCTCCAGTTGCTTTAAGAAATCTTCATTTTCAAACTTGCAACTGTGGGCTGGAGATTTCTGGTGTTTAATTCAGAAATTCCTGTAAGCCTCTTTTTACTCCTAGGGCATGAATACATGGACTTCTTTCCTAGAGACGACAAGCGTAGTTTTGAGCGGCATTCTTTCGCCTGGTCTCCTAAGTGTCAAGACGTGTATACAGTCTATGAATAAAATTGGCGCATTCAAAGTAACAGTTCTATCTTTGAAGAGTTCCTAAGCTTGGGTAAGTTGATTATAGTTTACAAGTACCATAATATATGTCTTTTTAAAGTTGGCCACTGCTGCAGAGAGGGAAGATTCAGCTGTGTGATCGCACAGAGTTGGGCCTTTCTTGATGTCCAGAGATCAGGCTCCGAACATTAAACCTTTCCCTGTGCAGACTAAATAGTTTGTGCTCTACATAACCCACACCATTTGTAAAGATATTAAACACTACAAGTAATTATTCTCTGACTAGACAAATGAAGTTTTGTGACTCCTAGCAGAAATATGGAATCTGGGTCATCTTTTAACAGTTAACTGCTGTGACGTCAGAGCTAGACGCTCTGAGTCAAAGGTGTGTTTGGCACGGAAATATCGGGTGTGTAACAGCAGCCTGTGGAAACGTGATATATATATATATATATATATATATATATATATATAGGTACGAACAGGGTACACTGTATGTCTGCGAGAGCATATGTGAGGGTGGAGAGAGGATGATCTATGTGTGGTAGTGTCTATCTATCTCCACTATATACCTTGTCTTCTATCTGGTGTACTAATTTACAGACAGATAAATGAAAGGAGACATTGTCTCCTGTTCTTGAGAGTTACACTCTGAGGAATGGAAAAGGGTAGCAGAGTGTGGGGTGAGCTGGTGTGTGATTAAAGTTGATTACTAATTCTGAGTTCTTTCCTGACAGGATGATACCTCCTTAGAGATCAGGCAGACGAATCACAGTCCAGCCAACAACCACCAACCCATACCATTCTGGGCACCAAGTATACCCAAAAGTCCTACCTATAGTACCACTACCTCAACATGGCAAGAGCTTGTTTTGAGTTCCAGGACTAGTGGACAACTGCAGACATGTAATCAATCCAGAGAATCAGTCTTCAAGAGCTTTGTTGGGCTCTTATGCAGTTCCTGTGTCCTCATCTGTGAGACAGTCAGCGGGCACCACAGTCTTCAAGAGCTTTGTTGGGCTCCTATGCAGTTCCTGTGTCCTCACTTGTGAGACAGTCAGCTTGTACCAGATCAAATCGAAGCATAGCTACCTATTGAGTCAACCACAGTCACCATGGACTGAGGGAAGCAGTGACCTACGAACTGGGATAACTGATATCTTAATTACATACATGCTTTCTTCCCACAGCTCCTTGTGGTTCCTATGATGAACTCATGTAATATCCAAGAACTACATCTGGTTGCTTCAACATCTGGGTTGTGTCATTGATTCCTGAACTCCATTCACTGAACATTCTTGATGATCTATTCATTAATATATGTATATATATTGTACTTATTACATGCAGAAATTTTCATGGCTGACTTGGGAGTCCCTGTTTCACCATTCAAACTGTCTAGCTTTTATGTTTGTGTGAGTAATAAGTGTAATCTGTGTTAACATGGCTATGATAGTATACTATCATAACCTGGGGGCTACCTTTTTATAGTAGTGGGGGTCTCCAGCCAAGTGTGCCTAGGAATATTATATATTTTGTAGTGGGGAAGCTTGAGTTGCCCTACTCCTGAAATAAGTTGAGCGTATATTGGCCACGGGGTATCCCTTAGACCAATACGAGCCAACGACTCAACATTATTATTTCAGAGTGCTGTTGGTTCTTAAGGAGAAATCCTTAAATCAGGCACGTGACAGGAGCGGTATGTGACACCGTTCCAGAGATCTATTCCTGCCCTGACACCGCAAGGCATTCCAGGAGTAGAGGAAAGAAAAAAGAAGAAGTGATAATTTTAAAAAAAGAAGGAAGAAAGAATATTCTTTAAAAATCGCCAAACCAAGACAAACTCAACTCACAAAATACTTATCAGTGATAGCTTTTAGATAAAAAAAAATATTTTGTAAAAACCCAAGAAACACCAATCTGTGAAATAAACCCACAGATATGATGCTTTTAAGTGATAAATTTGGGATTAAAATTAAGAAAGAATTTTTTTTTATCCACATATAAGTGATAACTTTAAAATGAAAAGTAAAAAAATGTTTTTTTACCCATTAGACACCAATGTGGCAAACACAAAAACATATGATGCTTATATGTGATAACTTTAAAATCAGACAGAAGAAAGAATTGTTTTTAACCTACTCGCCAACTCAGCACTTTTAAAAAAGAACAATTATCAACAAATGCTCTGTGCGACCAGGCAAGTACATTATCTTCCTGACATTTATAAAGCTTTTTTAAAACAAAATGAATGAAATAAAACAACAAGAAAATTACAACTGAGCACCATTAACAACGAGTGTTTGCCTCGGCAGCAGGAAAATCAATACACAAGCAAGCAAGTGCAGGAAATAAATTAACCAAACACAAACTAGGACTTACAAACATACATTAACTGGTGCCTAAGTAGAACAGAGGGAATTAAAGGGTATGATTGAATCACTAATGTGAAACTTTGGGAGAGGACTAAACAGATTCTACTGAATCAGGAGGTGAGAAAAGAGGCTGCCAATGGATGGGACTCTGGTTTTTTTCTAGGAACAAAAAGGTGCCAGTGCTCATCACAAGGTACCTAATAAATGGTGCTAGATACGCACCACAAAGTGTCCATTACAGTTTTGCTAAAAAAAAAAAAAAAAACAGATGGGTACTGCGTACTGTTGCATTCTGACAAGAAAAATGTTATGGATAGGATGCACAATGAGAAAACCTGATAACATAACTAGAATGTCCTAATCTAGAGGGTGAAAGGAATAAAGACAGATTTAAAAAAAAAAAACACAGTGTAGGAAGGACATTAGGTAAACTGCATTCAATAGCAAAGGATAGGACGACCTGGTGTAAGTTGGTTGATGGCCTACACTCTCACTGGAGGACAAAAGGGCAGAAGAAATGGAAACTATGACCTAGGAAGCTCAAGGAGAGGGTCAAGGAAAAGACAGGCACAGATTCAAGAAAACACTTCTACCTAACCCTTTCTCATCAATTAAAACAACAAACAAATTTTTCTTCCAAAATAAAGGTTGATTACAGTGTACCACTGAGGTCTTTGGCTATATTATGTGGTGAGGCCCCAATTTCTTCTACTGTGCGATTCTTGTTCTACTTTCAGAGGATTATGGGAATGTTTTTTTTAAACCATCCACCAAAGGGAACGAACCCTAGTACTTGATGATCATGAAATTGTTAACCGCATTCACTAACCTCTAGGCCATGAAGCCAGACAAAACAACAAACAGCATCCTAAACCGCGGTTGCAAAAGGGCAAGACACACAAACAAAAATAATAGCTGTATCAAGTTAACTCATTACTTTAAGAAAAAAGGCACAAGCGAAATATACTGGTCACATTAAAAGACACATCAAGTTGTTCTGTTATATGTCACATGGGGCTCCTAGTCTAGTCCGTTTCTTTCTCTTCTTTGCAATCCTCTCGATATCATAATGGTTTCCAGTCCAGTGCCCTTGGCCTCTCTCAACAATGTATGTCTCGGGGTTTGCCTTAGACATTTATGTTTCTTTAATCCATGCATGAATGAAAGAATGCATGTATGTTTTTCCCATTTCCGCACTTGTTTGGTCATTATCTGCACATTTCTTCTGACTGACTGATTTGATTGAAATCATTTCTTAATATCAGTTGATCTGACTGAAATCATGCCTTGATGTCAGTTGATCTGACTGAAATCATGCCTTGATGTCAGTTGATCTGACTGAAATCATGCCTTGATGTCAGTTGATCTGACTGAAATCATGCCTTGATGTCAGTTGATCTGACTGAAATCATGCTTTGATATCAGCTGATCTGACTGAAATAATATCTTGATATCAGCTGAACTGATTGAAATCACTTCCTGATATCAGTTGATATGATTAATATATCATTTCTTGGTATCAGCCACATCGCAATCACACCTCCTTTTTCAACACAAGTGACAGTATAATCAAACTCAACAGACAGGAACAAACAATAATTTTTAGGCTTCGGACAGGATGCTGCAGTTTTTGAGCATGCCTAAACAATATACGATAAAGAGAATTTGCCAAATTTAAGTGCTGAACAGACAAGACAGATTCCTGAGCTGTACTGCAGCAGTGCCTTAATACTCCTGACAGAATCTGAGGATCTGGCCCATAGGGAGCTAGCTACACTGTAAGACAAGCAATGTATGGGGTCAGCAGCAACCAATGCACCAGCCTGCTCATGGCTCAGACAGGGCTCAATGTTTAGCAGAGGTCAAGAAGAAGAAGAATTATGACTATCCTCACAATGGACTGCAGGTATCTTCACAACCATGAGGATGCTCTTATATAGTTATGTGATACAGATGAACTGAAATTCTGTAATGTGCTCCTGTTTGAGTCTCATCCTTGAGTGTCAATCCTAAAGATAGCAATCCTGTAGAAAAGCAATTATCAAGGAGGAGGAGGAGGAGGAGAAGGAGGTGGTAAAGGAGAAGGAAGGAAAAAACAACAACACAAGCTATTAGGTGCAACACCTTACCCGTGTGGGTTCCAGGGTCCCACTGCCTCCCAAACAAGCATGTCGTAAGAGTCGACCAATTAGGGGCTTCCTTCAAAATCGGAGTGTATCAGCCAGAGAGGCAAGGAACCAACAGTCTGCATACAAATAAGCAATATCTGTAAAACAGATACCCGCACAAAACTGAGGTCCTGGAACAAAGTCAAAGTCCAGAAATGGACGAACAACCAGGTCCTTCCTCAGGGGTTTACAGCTGGTGAATGCAAACAAGCAAACAAGATATGCAACACCAACACAGAAAGCAAACAGGCACAGCCAACAACAGAAAACCAAGCATACCTTCTGGCCAGTGTGTGTAGACATATTCTGCTATATCTGCTGCAGAGTCAGTGGGAGAGAACAGGAATTCATGTGTCTTGCCGCTCACCAAAATCAGCTTCAGGTTAATCTGTCAAAGAAACATGCAAACAAGAAACATGAGTAGAGATTAAGTCAATGTTATATTACTACGACTTAAGGCAGGGCCGAATTGAGACTGATGAGGCCCCAAGCTGTAAAAAGCCATAAGACCCTCCTGTTCTGAATTACAACTGCTAATATCACAGCATATGGTGAGAGTTAATATGCTTTGTACGAGATGTTTCTTTGTGGTGACTAGGATTTTCTTTTGCTGTTGAAAAATTAGGGGGGGGGGGGGGGGGTCTCAGTATCTGGTTTGCTTTACTGCATCAGAAGTTGATTTTTACATTCAATTAACCATCTAGGATTTTCACTCTTATATATATATATATATACACACATATACATGTGTGTGTGTGTGTGTTTATGTATGTATATAATACATACTTCTTTCTTTCGACTGACTTTATTTCTGTCTTTTCAGTGCAGATTTTTAAATTATTTGTTTTCAATGCTTCATTCATAGGCTCAACTCTTTCCACCCCAGAAGGTCACAGGTGATGCTCCAGTGAGTCAGTCGTGACATCAACAAAAATGGTTACTCTACATCCACAGGGCTCAGACAGACATCCCTTGTGTGAGACAAAACATACTGTGGTGGTGTTTTCTCTTGACGCGACTAAACATAAAATGTATAAACATAATACGTTAACTGGTGCGTACAAGTAAATCCAGTGCAACATGGTGCACTGTTTGGGTTTGAAAGAGTTTATTTTATATCCCAAGGTAGTGCTGTGGCTAGACACTTGTCTGCCAGTATGTAGGTCTTAGGTTCAAATCTGCAATTATGAGGTTCTATTTATAACTGACCATGACTCCCAGGTCCAGCCTAATTACTGCGTCCCAAATGTCGGACAAAATTTTTGTTGTTGTTTTAAAGCCCCACCCTGGCTGTTACCAGGACCCTGATATTTTGTATAACCCAACCTATGGGTTGAATGTGGTTTCTGGGACCTGTCACCGGGTGATCCTCATCTTAATGGTGGCACTTTGTGTCATCGAGTGTTGAACGTCATTCAGTCAGGTCAAGCCTAATATCTGTATTAGGAAATGAACTGGGGAGTAAAGGCAGGCAGGACAATGGTAGCATCACACAGGAGTAGGAAATTATATCATGAAAAGATATAAAATAACAGTAAAGTAGAATCATCCAGCTTTATATTATCAACAACCACCAATAAAAAGTGAACGTTGCGGCTAGAAAGCTTTCATCAGCGCACGACAAGAATAAAAGTTACAAACAGAAATACCTGTCATTTGTGGATGTGATAAATGTGCAGACAACTAGTTCAAGTTATAAATGCTCACTGGCCTATACAAATGAGTCTGGCACTATATGCTTGATGTATTACTGGCATAAAATGAGTCCATTTGTACTTTATAGTCATTATCCTTACATACTGACTTAACAATCCGAGAACGGGGGATTAATAAAGGCAGAAGAATGTGGAAACAACACCCTGTATTTGATTCATCAAGAAACAACAGACCAAGTGGCTTGGCCATTCTCATTAGAATGCAGCAATATTAAATACTATCACAGCACAGGCAGTCAAAGCATATTTATTCCAATTCTGTGCTACCAGTGCCAGACACGGTCACTCACAACAAACCATAAAAGAAAATTAGTAACCATGGAAATGAGATGTCTGAGAAGGGCTGTAGGAGTGACCATAAGAGATAAGATCAGGAATGAGATCATAAGAGAACAAGTCAGCACAGAACCAATTCTGGATTACATACAAAGACAGCAAGTGAAATGGTTTGCCCACTTAGAGAGAATGCCTTGTGACACCATGCCATACAAAGCATACATGGAAAGAGAAGAAGGATGTAGAGCACGGGGTAGACCAAGAACAAGATGGAAGGATAACATCAGAGAAACTCTACAACAGCACAATGTGCCTATGGTCGAGGCAGCCAGAAGAGCTAGAAACAGAACCTTATATCTCCCTCGACACCCACAGCGGTAAAAGAGGAAGTGAAGAAGAAGACAGCACAGGCACCGGAACCTAGGAGATCAGGTCCCTTGAGACCCCCCCCCCCCCCCCCCCCCCCCCCAAAAAAAAAAATTGTAAGGGTATAGTAAGATCCAACAGCAATCTGATGAGCATGTTTTACGTGACGCTGTTGTGGGCATCTTTTAAGTCAATAGCAGCTGCAGCCATTTCACCCCTCCTGGAAACCCTCATATGTGTCGCAGAAAAATACTGCAGCACTTCAACATGTATCTCTTCCCGGACAGTAACCACCTAGTGTAGCGGAGAATAGACCTCCTCACTTCAATGTTTGGGTCAATGTTCTAGCCATGATTTTTCTATGAGTGTTCCTACAATGTCCTGGAGTGTGAAGATTCTGTAGCCAGAAAAGTTGTTAGGTGGAGGGGAGGCCTCAGAACCCCCCCCCCCCCCCCCCATGAATGTTTTCACTTTGGCAGCATATTTGTATAACTTACACTGCATCTCATCAGAAGATCAGCTATGAGAGCAAGAGGTTGGCTAGGTCAAAGCTAAATCTACATCATTTGAGACATTTTACACCATCACAGGATGACAATAGCCAGTGTGCACTGGATCACAGATTATTCCTCCCCATGGTACCTAACCGCAGAAGTGGTTTACGATGACGATGAGGACTTTTAAATATTCAGTTAGGTAATTCCTAATTCTGTCACCACACATTACCCAATTCTTACCTTATCATTTGGTATGTGCCTTGCTCCCATAGTTGGAAATTAACAAATTGGCAGACAGTCAAATTAACAGATTTCAGCTGGTATCCCAGAAGATGTGTTCGTGCCTAGACAACTTGCTCACTACTATTGACTCATTACCCTCGGATGTAATGTCCTCTAGGACCAAACAGGCTTTTGGGTACCTTTCTTGGATAATGACTGGAATGTATCCAAATCGAAATTTCAAATAAGTAAACAAATCAGACCACAAATCTTTACACTTTAACTTTCTTAGCTAAAAATTATAACGCTGGGTTTTCTTGAGTAAGGGCGTGATTCAGTGCATTTTATGAGGCGTTTTTAGTATAGTGAGAACTCAGAACTATAGATATATCTGTACGTACGTAAAGTGGCAGATGCAATTATTACTATTTAGTTAAGTTATAAGTACTAGTCAGCACCAAATGTTAAAATAAAACGACAATATCAGCTGATGGATGCAGGTAGTTTTCTTTCATGAAGCCCCGGGTCACGAATTCTCAGTCGTGTCGCTGGGCGTGGTATGCAGTCCACTGTTGCCACACAAACCAACAAAAGCGAGACACTAAAGTACTGTCGAGTCAGTGAGAAACCAGGACCTAACCGCCGTCCAACAGCTGGAGCCTAGTGGTCAATGCCTGCTGTAAATGAGCCTCATTTCAGCCACGCCTGGTTAAATCGAATGAATCTCATAATAACTGTAATGACGGGCAGACCAGGCGGGCCTCACACGTTTTCATAATGTAAACAAACGACGAGAAACCAGCGACGGTAAGATGGTTTGGAAACATCCAAGGCAGCAGTAATGGCGGACCGAGACAACAGAATTCTGGGAATATTGCGTCATAGAACTTCCGTCAACATCAGTTCACAATTTGTAGCAGACCATCGGAATTGGAACTCTGAGCTAGCTGCTGAAGATTGGGACGGGGCGCTTATGGGAATGTCCCGAATGCTGTGAGGTTGATTCTTACTTGAACATTAAACAGACCATCTTCTTCTATACTTTGTATAGTCTGTGCCGTGTGGCCTTGATAGTCATGTCGATCCACAACACTTCTGTGTCTTTATCTTTAATCACTCCTGACAGAGACAACTTCCATGCCATGATGACTGTAAATTTAGTTAGTCAACACATTATCTTCATTGCACATCAAACCATTCAGTTCATAAGTGCTCGGCTCCCCTCAGTAATTCCCGCAGCGCACAGCGGCTGACAACACCAATTTTGTATTGGTTTCTTATTAATCTTTGGCTTCCTGCATAGTGCTTTTGTCTGGCCACACACGGTTTAACTTGTTCTTACAGTCTGGCCATCGTTGCAGACTCACAGTTACTTGGTTCTTGCAAACGTCTTACTTCTCATAGAGTTTTTAAAAGGGTAGGGAGTTATAGGGAAGAGAAGAAAAGTGGTAAGAAAGAAGAAATAGTTTATGTCAGCATTACCAAATCGATCACAATGAACAAACAAAGGACGTTGCGGCGACTAGCCTTCGTCAGCACATAAAGAACAACACAGAACGCATACACGGATATGCATTAACTATGAAGTGACTACATAGGTCTATAATGTACTAAATAAATTATACTCATCTGTGTCACTTGCGAAAAACTTCGTTCAAAAGGATGAACAGGACAGGAACTAACCTATATTTCGCCACCGCGCGAACGATCTCTGCTTCGCCCCCCCCCCCCTCCTCCCCCCACAGTTTTCCCACTGTCACGATGTACTCTAGTCTTCTCCTTCTCATGACATGTTGAAGAATGTAGACTGTCTCATCACACCGGCAATATATTTATGTTAAGTTATTTGCGTTTCCTTTACAGGTCGTCGCAGAACCAACTCCAGCATTTTGTTTTTGGCTTATGGTTTTTCTAGGCAAATTTACGTCCTTAGTTTGCCATTGCTATCTGGCTCTCGATACCAATGCACCCCGGCATTACGAAGTGCGCATTTTGTTTTTGGCTTATGGTTTTTCTAGGCAAATTTACGTCCTTAGTTTGCCATTGCTATCTGGCTCTCGATACCAATGCACCCCGGCATTACGAAGTGCGTTAGCAACGTTTAAGCCATAGAAATTCTTCGGTACCGTATTAGTATATTCTTTCTCCCAAAGGACTGCAGATCACACTACGTCGGTGCGATGGTTAGGTGCCCTAATTATAAATTTCTGGGAGGTTAAATAGGGTATGAGAACTTGTCCTGTCTGCCACCAGCACAGAGTCTTTCGGTGTCAAACTTTTAGTTACCGCAAAGAAATTAAGACCAGCTTATACCACGCACTAGAAATATCACACATAAGATCAGCCCTCCTCCTCCAACCCCCCCCCCCCACCCCACCCACACAAACACACACAAACACTTTGACAAAGCAGCTGGAGGAAGTGAAAAAGAAGATATTTTCTACGTTATTTGTACTTTACAGGAGGAAGTAGCCAATTGCAGCCTTACTTCTAGTCGCCTTTTACAACATGCCAGGTCTAGTGCAGAGTGACTATTATTTACTTCACCCGGGCGTCTCGACTAACTAACCTCTGTTTAATCAGTCTCAACAAGGTTGTGCTGTATCTTACTAAACTTACTGGGAAAGCTAAGCAGGATATCAAATGCATCACAAGTCGGATGTGTCGGCTGGAATGCGCAAACATCGCAGCTGCACTGTAAAAGACAAAACACAGTTACGGATTCGGACAAAGGAAGAAGATATAATTTAAAATATCCTTTCAGTGTGGGTTCGGCGATCCCGTTTTGAGGGAGGCGATGAATAGAACCATCATCTTTAACAAGCATATCACAAAGGACGGATAGTTTAAGGTTTGCTCAAATAGAAGCGGCTGAGCCGAAATGCGAAGATACCGCAGTCTAGCTGTAATCCACACCACTCTGTACCAACTACTGAAGAAGAAGAAGAAGAAGAAGAAGAAGAAGAAGAAGAAGAAGAAGAAGAAGAAGAAGAAGAAGAAGAAGAAGAAGAAGAAGAAGAAGAAGAAGAAGAAGAAGAAGAAGAAGAAGAAAATTGTCTATCTTTGAACATTAACGAAGAATTCAACACAACTTTCACATTCTCTGCCACATTTCACCAAAATCAAAACCGCCCAGCCCGCGGAAGCAAAACCTGCAATCCTTCCCAGCATTCTTTATTTCATTGACGATTTTTGCCTCTTTCATTCATAAATAGCGCTTGCAGTGCCCCATAAATTAACCCCTCTTATGCCGGTTGTACCGTTATTATGGTGGGTAGGGGCGCCGAAATAGAGAGAAAGGGAACAAAAATCAGAAACGGATTAAGTACACTTTTTTTGGAAGTAATAAGCAACGAATAGATAAGTAATTAAAAATGGAACGTTTATACATGACCGTGTTGCGTGAAGGGAGAAAATTGGGAAGAAAATGTGAATATCATTATCATCATCATCAGTGTGAATTGGCCAAGTCCAACCGCTATATAGGGAGTTAACCTCTTCTAGATAACATTAGTTAAAATTTTGGATCCTGTTCATGTTGTTATTTCTTAGTGTTGTAGCTTCCATGTCTGTCAAGCTAGGTCTTGTTTGTAGGGCTGTCATCTTAGTGCTGACTGGTTAGTTTAGTACTCTTTATGTTGCCGGATTTTATGATCTCTGTGACTGGTTGCTGTCCTCTGTTTCATTTTCATAATGTATCTGCTACGAGAAGGATCTGATTTGTTGTTGTGATCTTGCTCTGGTATTCGCAGTGTTCTCTGTATGCTGTCTTCATCCATGACTCCACTTGAGACATTCCATGCCGTCATCAATAGGAATAAAGGAACAATGATCGCAGATAGGTTGAGAGCTAAGCGTCTGAGAAGACTCAAGCTAAAGACACGTGATGACAACAACGGTCCTGAAATCCCATGCTCTAATTGTGGTGATTTTGCTATATGCGGACGGATTTTGCTCGTCACACTCGCTTTCATCATGAGCTGCGATTCCTGTGCCTTGCCATAGCACAGTTTAACACTGTCGTCTGGAAAAAAAAAACGAAAAAGTGCCAACAATAACATGGTTGGGAAAGAAATCGGAAAGGGGGGGGGGGAGGATTTGAAAATTTTTCGAGAGTGCTGCAAGGTGCCTGAGCACCCCTTACCCCGTCTTCCATTTTCTGGCGCCTCTGACTCGGTAACCTTAAGTTTAGGACATTCCTTTCGCACCTGTAACTTTGGCCTGTGCGGCGTGGGATGTTTAATTTGACTGCTAACTGCGCTGCAGTTACTTGGGCTGAGCGTGAGCACATTCCTAGCTCACTCACGTCGAATGTTCTAGAGTGGTTTCATTTGTTGGAAACACTCCTGATATTGAATTGCTTTGAGTTTTTGGTCTTGTTTTGTCTGTCGGGATCTCCGTGTGGGTTCCGGGGCCTCGGTCGGAGGAAAGAAAGAATAGAATAGACCCACTGTCCTCCTGCATTTGTACCAATAATAAGGCCTAGTGCTTTGTAGCCCAGTTAACACTTTCCACTGGGGTACAACCGATGCAGAGCTGAGGGATCCTATGTGAATTTAGAGAGTATAATTTTCATCTTGAAATTAATATAGATTTAGCTTTACTAATGTTCATATGTTTGCGGTTTGCACAGCTTCACTTAACTAAATTGATTAAGTCTACTACTTGCAAAGACGTCTCTAGATCGTTACACGTTTGTATAGACGGTACAGTCATCTGCGAACAGATCGCAAGAAGATGACAGATATAACGAAAGATCATTTATGTAAAAAAAAGCAAACAACAGAGGGCCAAGAGGGTAGTCCAGCATTTAAAGTACTAGTCTGGGATAGAGCTTTGCTGTATGAGACTACTTGTTTCATAATCAACACAAAAGACTGTATCAACGTTAAAATATTATAGTTAACATTAATTGTTACTAGTTTACTCATAATAATAGAATGGTCTTTCTCGTCAAAAGCTTTTTAGTCTATAAACATCTCTCCACATATTTTATTTTAATTAATATTCTGATGCCAGTTTTCTATAGATATGTATAAATATATATACATAGGCAGGTAGACAGATAGATAAATAGATAGATATTTATATATATTAGACAGACAAACAGACATGTGATCGACAGTGATTGAGAAAGAAGGACAGAAACATGAGCGACACACAAGACATACACATACAAAGTGAGAGAGACATAGTGAGAAAGAAAGATGGTGGCTGCCGACAAAGAAAGCGCAATAGAAAGATAAACAACACATGCAGGATAGAAAGAGACCAGAGAGAAAGAGAGAGAGAGAGAGAGAAATTGGGGGGGGGGGAGGGGCGATCCAGACTGAATGAGCGAAAGAAAGATATCTAGGAAAAAGTGATGTAGAAATTTGAGGTTCACACACATACATGCACGAAAGAGCGACAGAGAGAGAGAGAGAGAGAGAGAGAGAGAGAGAGAGAGAGAGAGAGAGCTTTGGAAACATAATCATAACATACAGGAGTGAGTGAGAGAGAGAGAGAGAGAGAGAGAGAGAGAGAGAGAGAGAGAGAGAGAGAGCTTTGGAAACATAATCATAACATACAGGAGTGAGAGAGAGAGAGAGAACTGTGGAAATAAAAGCATAGCATACCAGTGTGAGAGAGAGAGAGAGAAAACTATAAACATGAGTGTAACATGCAGATGAGAGATAAAGAGAACTGTAGAAACATAAGTATAACAAACAGAAGAGACACAGAGAGAGAGAGAGAGAGAGAGAGAGAGAGAGAGAGGGAGAGAGAGAAAACTATGGAATTATAAGCCTAACATAAGGAGGGAGAGGACTGGAATCATAAGCATAACATACAGGAGTGAGAGAGGGCTGTGAAGACAAGCATACCACCTGAGAGAAAGAGATAGCGAGAAAGACAGAGAGAGAGAGAGAGAGAGAGAGAGAGAGAGAGCGAGAGAGAAAGAGACAGACATAGTGAGGGGCTATTGAAATGAGCGTAACGTATAGAAAAAAGATGGTGATAGAGAGATACATTTTATTATAGAAACCTGCATAACATACAGGAGTGAGAGAGATGTGTGGAAACATAAACATAACATACAGAAGAGATGGAGAGACAGAACTGTGGAAACATAAACATACCACACAGGAGAGAGAGAGAGAGAGTTGTGGTACAAGCATAACATACGAGAGAGACAGAAAGATAGATAGTCACACAGAGGGGAGAGAGAGAGAGAGAGAGAGAGAGAGAGAGAGGGAGAGGTGGAGGAAGGGGGATACTTGTGCTAGAATGCAGGAGGAACAATTTCCTTGGGTAAAACCGAAACTGAATAGGTTTATTGATGAGGCACATCAGTGAAGAAGAGAGAGAGAGAGCTGATGCCTACGATTGGCTGATGCTAAAACGTGTACCCTGTACCACTTTCTGCCCTCCCTCTACCTACCTCGCTATCCTACCTATAAGCCTGCCGTCGAATTTCTGCCTCCCAAAATAGATCCTGACTTTGACCCATCTGGGTGAATGTTGGGTTCCAATGTATGACCTGGTGCCAAAGAGAATTACTGTGGGGGGAAAAACAGGGGGGAATTAATGTGACTTTGTCCAGCATATCGACTTTCTTGAATTTATTCCTCTAGATGTTGCGTACAATGCCTAGGAAATCGCGGTGTCGTTTGCAAAGGTGAAACACTCCAAGGCAACCGTACAGGTAACAATCTTCGTGTTTTCTTTGCCGATTCCGAAGGTATACCTCTGCCTGTGCCTTGTACATCAGCAGAGCCATAGCCTGGCACCTCATATACAAAATGGCGGAGTGAGTATTTTCAACTGCCAGAAAGGTAAACTTTGAACATCGTTTTCATTTATAGTAAGATTTCATACGTGTTTCTAGTACTTGTTATTTTACAATTCTTTATGTTATTGTAGTATGCTGCTGAAACACGGTTCTTAAACTACATGTAAATAACTTTAATGTGGAACCGTAAGAGGTTCTCACTTTTCTATAAAAGTTCTTATCTTATCTTTAAATAGCGCATCTCTGGGACTTTCAGGTAGACCGCTAAAGCTACTTTCTCAGAGGAATAGACCGCTAATTAACAAGAAAAAGCGTCAGACACAATTGCAGATTTTTATTTTAGGTTTTTCTAATATAGATCAAATTATTTGCATTTGTCTTCTATGTTTTTTTGTTTGTTTTTGCTTGCCTCATCTGTGCAGACAGAAGGTGTAACTTCCATCTTAGGCTTTCTGCCAGTCTGTCCGCGTCGTTTCATATCTTTAAATTATTGTTTTCCCCGTGACTTATAGTTTATTTTAGCAGCAGTTAATTTTTTTTTTAAATGAAGTTGTATTGGTTTTGATATTAATTTTTTTTGTTATACTAGAATAAAGTTGAGCAAAAGAAAAATTATTATTTTGGCAGGAATTTGTAACTGCTCTTTAAAAGAAAAATGACAATATTTCTTTTGTCTTTTTAAATTCAGTATATTAAATAACAAAGGCAACAACAGAATTACTAGTCGCAGCAGCAGCAGTAGTTATTGTTCCAGTTGTAACCCTGATGGTTGAACGATATATTAGTTGTGTGAAAATTACTTCTACTGCTAGCAGTAGTAGTAGTAGCAGCAGCAGCAGTTGTAGCTGTAGCAGAAGTAACAGCAGTTGCTGTTGTTGTAGCAGCAGTAGGAGTAGTATTAGTAGCAGTAGTAAAATAAGAGAAGTAGTAGTAGTTGACCCGGTTGGGAAAGGGAGGGGGGGGGGGGGGGGGGGGCTTCAAATGAGGATCTTAAAACCTTATAAAAATTACAACCATCATACCATTGTCTTGTCAGTATTGTTGTTAAAGATGTCAAGAGTGATAAGTATGTGATATCACAGATGAACACAGTGACATCATAATGGCAGTTTAAAGATGGCCACCACACAAGAGAGTGAGAGGCAGGCAGTGATACAATTTGGAGGATAACAACAAGAGAAAGACGGACAGCAGTCTGAGAGAGGTTACATCCAGGGCAGAAGTCAGTGCCTGTTGGAGATCTGTTGCAGCCAACATTCACTGTGGAGATGGCACCCTGATTTATTGATTAAAATCGGCATGACTTCTATGACATGCTGTTCACAACCGGGTCAAGCACAGTGAGTAGTGACCCCAAAGTTGATTGCAGCTGCATAGAAACTTGATTGCAGCTGCTTTGAAACTTGATTGCAGCTGCTGTAAAACTTGATTGCAGCTGCTGTAAAACTTGATTGCAGCTGCTTTGAAACTTGATTGCAGCTGCTTTGAAACTTCCTGGTACACTTATATACTTGCTTGGCTGACAGGCTTGCATCACATTACTGGAGCTGGATTCACCAATGAATTTCTATAAGTTTCATCCCATGACTGATTTTTTTTTTTAATGGACAACAGAATGCTGCTCCTTTTTGGTGCATGTCAAAAGTGTGGTGACCATCTTTACAGTATCTTATGATGTCTGAATGTTCCTCTGCGCCATGAGGCCATTTGCTTAACACTCTTGACATCTTTAACAAAAATACTGACAGGCCACAATTGTGTGGTTGTTGTAATTTCTATCAAATTTTTAATGTTTTTCATTCAAAACCCTTTCGTAGGAAGTGTTCAGTTTACACAACTGTTAGCGATTGGACGTGCTTATGATTATGAAGGGCATTCCAAGATCTCTAGTAGTTTTTAAAGGTTAAGGATTGAAGGGTGGAATCTTTGCAAAGAATTTGTTTGAAGTTCATACTGAGGCAAGCTTTGTCAATAATGCCATATTTTGAACTCTGGCAACCTTGTAAATGATGATGCTTTTTGAATTCTGTATGCATCAAATGCTCACAGAATGCTTCACTATGGGGGAGCCACAGTAGTAAACCACCTCCATCAAGATATGCAGTCAGAAAGACATGACAGTGAATTTGCACTTGCCCTCCTAAAACAGGCAGTTACTTTTAAATATAGTCCATTTTGTTGTTCATTGAGAAGAAATAATTTATTTGCTTAATTTAAATACTTTGTTTCTGTGGTAATGCATCTGACGAGATACAACAAAATATGCCATGCAGTCGATTTTGTAATTTATAGTTTGTGTCTTCTTTTTTCAAGTTCAAAATGGGGAAATCTTGTTTTGATTTGTTGAAAATGAAAACTAAGCTAGAAAGAGTCAGCCAAACAGCTGTGGCGGACTTCTTTGCTTTCACTGGCTGTTAAATGTGACCTTTTTGTATGAAGGCTGTTGGTTCTCACCTCTGAGGCACTCCGGCATCGAAGCAAACATCCCTAATTTGTTGCCTCCTTCGACATGCTTGTTAGGGGGCAGTGAGTCTGTCCCCCTTCCCACAATAAAGTCCTGGAATGTACAGGGGAAGTGTCTAGGACTGGAAGTGTTAATGATTATATAGATAGGTTTTTTAAAAGGGTTTTGATAATCTAAGATCACTTTTTGTTTATTTCAACATACTAGCACTTCCTCCAATGCAGCAGCCATTTTAATGTCTGAATGCCCAAAATACTTAGTAAGAGACTTCTTTTCTTACCCCTTGGATAATTTCTGCATACTTGTCCTCTAAACTTAAAACCTTCTAGGAATTAAAGGGTTAATGGGTATAATTAATGGTTTTATTACATCTTCTCCAGGTCATTCTCAGATCTTTATGAGATTTTTAGCATCGTACGTCAAGCAGAGGATCCTTAGAAATTGGTTAACAAATGAACAAACAAACAGAATTTATTTTTAAAAGGTCACAAAGTGGGTGTGCTTCAAAACCAGCATTTAAAGAAAACTCTTGAGATAAAGTTAAAAGTTGAGAGATCAGCTACATTGCAGCAGGTAATTGCTTTGCATCAGGGTTGCATCCCGCACAGCTTAGTCTTTTTCTGCAGAACAGCCAACTGCTTACCAAAAGCAATGCATAAAGCACGAATTCAGTAGCTCCAGCGATTATCCCCAGAGATTTCTATAAAAAAAATTTCACTTTTAAACTGAAGAATGCAGTTTGCAAAATGAAACCCTGACC
Organism: Candidula unifasciata; assembly: GCA_905116865.2. Lineage (NCBI taxonomy): Eukaryota > Metazoa > Mollusca > Gastropoda > Stylommatophora > Geomitridae > Candidula > Candidula unifasciata. Next base: position 64,828 of record CAJHNH020001225.1, on the reverse strand, counting down.
TTCAGAAGCATAGGACTTGACAATATTGCCACAGTGACTCAACTCTTTGATAAGAAGTGTTAAACTAATAATCTTCTAGAACTGGAAAACGTTAATGATTATAATAATTTGTTTAACAAATATTTTTTCTTCAGGTCGTAAGAGGATTGTTAACAGTTCCTCAGCATCATGGGTGAAGGACGGGAATCTTATTTAGAAACTGGTTAACGTTTTATGAAGTCAAGTACTGAAGGTGGACTGAGCGCAACCTTTCCAGGTTGAACTATTCGGTATGGAGCAAGATGAGCTGCAGAGACCATCAATACCAAAGTCAAGTTCTTTTTCACCGAAAGTCACAAGGCCCAAGCTTCCACCTTTTGCTGGGTTAGGAAGTCGGTCTATCAGTCCCAGATCAAAGACAGACCCAGGTCGAGGAGAAATTAAAGCCATAATGGAGGATATTATGAACTTGAAGAAAACTGACTGGAAAACATTCAGTAGGTCACGTACATCAACACTTCCCAAAGGAAAATCTATGTCCACAAACTCATCGCCCAGTGCTTCCCCTCGAATTGGATCTCCTGTGGGGATGGATGAAGCAAGAACTGGGCTGTCCCGAGATCGTAGCCGGAGTTTAAAGATTCTGACAGATAGACTGTTGAATAAAAATTCCAAGCAGGCGGTTTCAGAGATGCCCAAAACTGATGATGGGGCAGAGTGTAAAGATGTTGTTATTTCGAGAACTGTAGATTCAAGTGAATATGACACATGTGAGCAGCAAATGTCCCAGAACATATGTGGAGCTGGACTCCCCTCTGGGATCTCTTCAAGGAGAAGTCCTGACAGACACTCGATGGATCATACTTACGACAAGATTATGGAATCACCTGAAGATATAGAGCAAGAAGAAACAGAAGGAACTAAGTCAGCATCCTCAGACGAAAGTTTTAGAACTGTTCCAGAGTTTATACAAGACGATTCTCAAACTGTACATGAGAAGAGCCCTGACAGTGATTACCCTCATGGATCCCATGATATATTATATGATAGTGATGGTGGAGGAAGCAGCAGGTCACAGGATGACTACATCAAGATGAAATCGTCTATAGACAAAAGTGCCGATGATGAAGGTATCAGTGAGATTGGGGAGCATGGAGTCCCCGTTGTCAGCACATACATTTATCACCCAATTCCTCGAAACTCAAAATTTCTGCAGTTAGCTGCCACCAAACCACCAAAAAGATATCCACCAGAAAGGAGGTCAGGCATCACCATGCTAGCAACTCGTAGCCAAGTTGGCGGTATCAGTAAATCGAGAGATGATTTAAAGGAAGGTCAGTCACCAGAAGACCATCCTTGGCAGAAAGTTCAGCACCGAAGTGACCCAGGAAGACCCACTCAGAAATCCTCTTCTCGCTTTATTACCCATCCACCTCACGTGACACCAACCCACAAGGAGGCAGGTTCTGTTGACTCAAATGGATTTGCTGCTCAAAAGTCAGCTGCAGAAAGCGACCATGACCAGAAACACAGTCAAGTTTCTCTGGCAGACAGTCAGTTTGCCAGTGAGATGTCAGACGATGCTTTGTACCAGGATGCAGTAGAACACATTGTCACAGATATGGAGATAGCCGATGGTAAAAATGGAAAATCAGGCAAACCAAAGTCTAAAAGTGATCCCAGTGGGGACAGAGCTCATGATGACCTGGACTTTCCTCATGGCATTGAGAATCCACAATCTCTAAGCACGCCATCACTCTCAAAGGAGAAGATGGAGGCTATAGGTATGGAGAAGAATTTGATGGCTTCAGTGGAAGAGAAGCGGAAATCATTGTCTGAAAATACCCTGTCCTTACCATACAGTGTCCATGATGATACAGAAGAAGGCCATAGTTCAGCTGGGGAGGATGACGATGGAGCTGAGGATCCGAAGGGCTCTGAAAGATCAACTCCTGATAGCGAAACACTTCTTAACCCAAACTCAAAATACTCAAATTCCCCAGTGGTAATTGCTACAGGAAATCCACACAGTGCTTCACAGGCTCTTCCTCCAACTTCAGACCGACCTCCTACCCTACTCAATGTTCCCTCACAACCAGGCACAGGAAGGAAATCAAACATTTTTCGAAGTGCCAGCTCAGCTAGTGTCTTCCAGAGTCGAAAACCTGCAGGATCCCCATTACGAGACAAGGATGTGGTTAGGAAGTATAGCATTACTTCTGATGAGGCCATGATTAACTCAAAATCCTCTGCCAATCTGGTTCCAGAGTTTTTGCCCATCGGTGATACCGGCAATGCATCATCTATGCCAGCTGTTTGGAATAAGGAAAGAATTTCGAGCAATGCAGATTCACCAGAAAGAGAACCAGGCTTCATTAAGGTAAACATATTTTGTCTGTCCTCTTTTCCTTTGCTGTTTACTTACTAGTTGCTGAAAAAGTTGAGGCTTTTATTGTACAGCAGTGCCTGCATAAATAGTGTAAATAGTGTCTGCCCCGATGCAGATTCGATCTGGCTTCAGCAGTGCGCACTCGAACGTTTTCTAGTCTTGCTTTCCGTTGCTCAACTGTTTCTGATAAACAGACTTGAGCAGTGTGTACTCTATTGGTTTCCAGTCTTGCTTCTCGTTGCTTGTGTGACTGAGACGATCTGGCTTTAGCAGTGAGCACTCGAACATTTTCTAGTCTTGCTTTCCGTTGCTGGTCTGATTGAGATGAACGAGCTTCAGCAGTGCGCACTCTAATGGTTTCCTGTATTACCTCACGTTGCTCGTCTGTTTCTGAAGCAATTAATGCCCTTCTCTAGCATGTCTTAGGTGTAGATGGGCCAATCGCTTGTTGTTTGGGAGGCATAACTGCAAATTTTGACAAAATAGTGAACAGCGTGTGAATTTAGTGAGCGCTGATCATCAATAGCTTGTTTGTCCTCACGCATGAAATGTGACTTGAAGTATCGCTGAAAGCATGAGATAACAATCTATTTTGACTCAAGAGGACATGCATAGAAACTGGGCAGCAAATAGTAAGAAAAGGTGGTATGTAAGACAATATGAGAAAGCCAACAGATAATGTGCATACATTTATCATTGTTGGATTTAAGGAGTGGTCCACACATGTATTTGAAGTTGAAAAAATGTACATAATGACTGATGTCACTGAAATAAATGTGCTCACCTGTTGAGATATTTCTAGATTCTAACACTGACCTGAGACGGAATGTCATGTAAATTTATATAATTCTTTTGAATAACAGAAGAAAGCTAACCAAAACTGTTGTACTCATGAGTATGAGTATGAGAAAGATGATAATGATTAATGATAATGTGTATACATGTATCATTGCGGGATTTAAAAAGTGGTCCACACTTGTTTGAAGTAAACAAAAAACATGTTCAAACTGACTAATGTTACTGAAATAAATACGCTTACCTTTTTAGATATTTATAGATTCCAACACAACTGAAAACAGCAGGCAATTGTTTTCCTTGTAATGTCTTAAATGTCGCGGGCGGATGTTGACGATGGAGCGTCTCTACTGCCCACGCACGGTAAAAATCGATCGCACATGCGCATTAACTAACGTGGCTGTAATTAAATGTCACTAAAAATTGAAATATTAGTTTCGAAGATTTTTCCAAAAATTGTCGCACACTATCTCTAACAATGACAGGTTGAATTTTAAACCATGATGGGTGAACATCCAATATCAAAACAAACATATCCTGAAAATTTTAGCTGAATCGGTTCAGTAGTTTCCGAGTCTATAGCTCATAAACAAACACACAAACATTGATTTATATATATATATAGATTTAGGAATAATTCTTTCTTTGAATCTATTACTTCTGTCTTCCATTATTCAAACTGAAGCTCATTCTTCCACTTTCTACCACCACAATGTCTATCATTTCCTGTAGTTCTTTGGGACTTGTTGTTATCAAGACTGTGTCATTACCATAACAAAAATCTACATAAATAAAATCGCACAAACCACGAACGACGTAGCTCCAGCAATGGTCAAATCATTATTTGTTTCGTTGCAGGCCCGGATTTGTTTTTAGTTGATTGGCCATTTTTGACTGCTGAGCAGGGCTGCCAATAAGTGCCTTTTCCCCCGTGATCCAGATATTTATATGACGAAATTGTAAATATTCTGTCTATCATGCGGGTGACCAGTGTTCGATTCCCTGCTAGGTGATATATTTTTTTTGGGCCCTTAACTGGGCAGCTGGCACGTTGTGTTGAGGTTAGGCTGCAATATCTATGCCTTTTTTCGGTTTTGGGGTTTACTGCTAGCCTGCGATAGCGGCCACGTGATGCTCAATGCTCATGTCACGGGTAATCTTCGTTCACCCTCGAGAGAGAGCCCTTGGCACATTGTGTTGTGGTTTACAGCTAGGCTGCAATATCTGACCTAAACTCTTCAGCCTTTGGTAGTATAGTTGTAAGTAATCCACTCTTCACCCGGGTGACCGGTGTTGGATTCCCCGCTGGGTGACAATTTTTCTGTTTCTCTTAAATTTGTGGTTGCCTTGTTGTGTTGTGGTTTACAGCTAGGCTGTGATATCTGCCCTTTTTGCCCAAAGACATCCGATTTCAGTAAAGTCCCAATTAGCCTCCCCGTGACACTTCAATCAATCAGAACTATTCGGTGATGA
>CAJHNH020001225.1:52500-58439 GCA_905116865.2 Candidula unifasciata | reverse complement strand
GTCGAACAGTCTCCAATTTGTCGGCTTCTGTGGCTACGTCGATGCGACCGCTTTCTTAATGCCGGATGCCGGGGTTCGATCCCAGCTGCGGGCCTGCGCCTTGCTTTGGTTCGACCAGTGGTATCAAGAAAGCCGACCGTCCAGTAAGCAATGACAAACTACTGGACGTAAATTTGCCTAGAAAAACCACACAACAGCCAGGGGCTGGGGTTGGTTCTGCAACGTCCTGCAAAGGATACGCAACTAACCTAGTCTCCAGTGTTGTTTATTATAGAGCCTAGATATTTAAAGTTTGTGACATTTTAAATTTTTCATCATTTATTGTTAAAATTGACTAGTGAAGCTAAAAAAAAAAAAAAAAAAGATGTAGCTGTTTCAGCACCGTCTTGTAAACGTTACACAGCTAACTAGTTTAAAACTAGTTTTCATGGTCTCAAGGGACCCCCAGATATTTATTTCCATGTAAGATCACATTCAGTGCAGTTAAGTGGATCATCTCGATTGTAAACCTTTAAAAAAAAAAAATCAGGTTAAAAGGCGTTTAAGAGTTCATGGCAGAACACCAGTAAACAGATTTAAGTAAACATTTTGAGAACATGCATCCTTTCCGTGGCACCATACGGGATCTGAGTCATAGACTAGTGTTTCGCAATCACGAAAGAAAGAAAAGTCAGGGCTTTTGAGCTTAAATGTTACATAAATGTTGTTTTTAGAATACCACGGATTAACAAGCAGAAAAATGCAGCCATTCTTCAACAGGGGCTTTCGACATTTTATGCTCACACAGACCGGGAAATTGAATATTTCTCGCGGACTGGCTGAAGGCAAAGGCATTTACATAAAAATATATTTAGGTCGTGTTTTATTAATTAATTTAATCCAATGTAAAATATAAAAATGTAATTTGAGTTAAAAACCGACGTCGTATTATTCCTATAAGCGCTCCGTTCCCATCTTCAGCAGCCTGCGAAGAGTTCTAGTTTCTATGGTACCATGGCATTAGGATTGTATGTTCTTCTGTCCTCCCCCCCCCCTTCCGAGTGTTGAGTGTCGACCTCCCCGTGTGGGTTCCGGAGCCCTATTTGAGGGGGGGGGGGGGGTGGCAATAATAGACCCACTGCCTCCCCAAAAAAGCATGTCGTACGAGTCGACTAATTGGGAACTTCCTGCAAAGTCGGAGTGCATCTGCCCGAGCGGCAAGCAACAACCAACTGCACACAAATAAACCAGGAAATGGATGTACACGCAAAACTCAGGCCCTGGCACAAAGCCAAAGTCCAAACGGAGGAAATAAACCAGGACCTTCTCCCCGAAGCCTACAGCCGGTGAGCAAAGAAGTTGAGAAGAGTGTTGGCCAGGTCGCTGCGCCATTCTCTTATGGACATACTGATCTGTTAGTGCCTTCGCGCTGTTCAAAGGGCTGTGACGATATCAAATTATAATTGTTAGCAAATATGTTAGCTGCATCTCTTGATGGGTTAGAAGATCGGATACGCTTGGCTGGAGCGTTGTTTCTGAGTGCCGGTACATGGTTGAGAGCAGGCGCGCCGCCAGCAAGTAAACGCTAGGAGATTTATCCTGCATCCACCACCCCATACCCCCTCTTTCCCCCGCCGCATTTAAACAAATTTTTAGGCACACCAAAAAAAAATTGGTCACGACTTGAGGTTTTCCCTAAATAAAGTCTGTTTTGGAGGCGGCTTAGTCCCCGTCCCGCCCAAACCACGCCCTCCTCACAACAAGGCAACAGTTTTTTATTGGGGGGGGGGGCGAGAGGGGGGGGGGCGCTCAGACCCCCATTCAGCCACTTCCCTCCCCAAAACTACAAAAGACACGTTTGGGGAAAGGGGGGGGGGGGATTTTGCGATCACTGCCTCCGCAATTGCGCCTTCCTCACCACTTTACAAGCTTGTCTGGGCAAATAGGACCAGGTCCTTTAGTGCCCCCTCTGAAGTAAAGTAGAAGTGGAATTTGATGTTGATGATGACTGAGGATGATTAACACCTACTAAGTGGGGTAATTAAATTAAGTAAAGAACAATTTTTATGTCGATTTCGCATGGGGTGTATGGTTTTAGAATCACATTTATGTAGACCAGTCGACACTTGATCGGTGACGTGGTCAGCATCACTCCGGTCACCTTTACTTCCCGGTACATTTCCTTCTCACTACAAGCCATAATAAAATGTAACCCATTGTCAAGTCCAGGATTATCGATTGTAATGACCATCCCTCGATAGTTTCCCAGTTTATTTGCCTCATGCGGTTTTATACAGAAGATGTCTTTAATAACGAAATACATCATCATGAATTTCCACTTTTGTCGTAAAGCCACGTGGATGGATAGCACTGGATATTGTCCACGTGAATGTAGAATGTCTCTAATGTCATAAATCCATCTTATCTTTTAACGCTCTCTTGCTTGCTTTCAAATCACATCATCCTAGATGTAGCACTAGTATTGGTAGCTGTTATGGCTGAATTCTAACGAGGTGATCAAATCGTGTGATCGTCTGTTTCTCATAGAATCTAGCGCAAGATGTTGTTCCTACAGTCTCTCTGATATCACAATTTCTCACTGTCTCCGATGGAGTCTCTCTGATAGTACAATTTCTGACTGTCTCCGATGGAGTCTCTCTGATAGTCCAATTTCTGACTGTCTCCGATGGAGTCTCTCCGATAGTCCAATTTCTCACTGTCTCCGATGGAGTCTCTCCGATAGTACAATTTCTGACTGTTTCCGATGGAGTCTTTCTGATAGTCCAATTTCTGACTGTCTCCGATAGAGTCTCTCTGATAGTCCGATTTCTCACTGTCTCCGATGGTTGAGTTGACGGCTTAATTCTGGCAATTCATCTCACGTGTATTAATTTTACGTAAGTTAGTCTTTGATAACTGCTGGCTGCGTGGATTTTTATCATGATCTGGGGCGTCGCAGGTCGTCCCAGCCTAAAATGGGTACCAGGCAGGATGTATGTCCTGGGGAAGTAAAGAGGGCCGGCGTAATGCTGACCACATTACCCACCTAGTGCCGATTGGTCTGTAAAAATGCGGGTGCTCTTCCCGTATGCCTGATGCACCAAAAGGCGTGAAAAGGGATCTTTACTTTTTACTTTACTTAGTCTGATAATATCAAAGTCTGACACTAGTTGTACAGTGTTGGTGTGAATATGCTTTTTATAATCTGTTTCTTGGCGCCCATACTTATGTTTGGATGTCTTAATAACGGTGTCAGTGCATATAAGTGCACTGGCTCTTTGACATCTTGTTTCTATTTCCTGATCTATTCTCCCATCCTTCGAGAATATATTTCCAAGATATTTAAATTCTTTCACTTGCTTTCAGAGAATTACCATTTAACCCTATATGCAGCTAACTAGGAATTCTACTGCCCTGCATTACTTAGGTTTTAGTCGTGTTCTATCTTCTGCATGTGAAGCTTAGTCTGTTCAAGTGGTCTTGTACGCGTTAATGCATACACATATTTACGAAACTGAGATTTTGTGAACTGTATTGACATGGAGATGACCTGATAATTTATGGTGGATGTCCGCTTGCAATGAAGACGAGATTCTACGAGTAGAAACCGCATCAGTGAAATCAAGCCAAACGATCTAGCTGGGATCACACGTATCACTGGCGATTTGAAAGGTTGTGACTTCGTTTCACAGACTGTGTCATTCAGGTCATCATCATCAGTTGCCTTGCCGACTAACGTGGGCGATCATGCCTTCCCACAATCTGCGATCTTCAGCAGCATGTATCAGTTCGCTTGACCACCAGTGGACCGCGGCCTATGGGTTGAAGAACACTGGTGAAAACCATTGGAGAATACTTTTTCTACCGTCCAGTGACATATATTTATTTCATAAAATTTGCTTCAGTGTATAAAATGCAATTTTAGCTTGTCCTGTTTCGTTCACAAGTTCAGCTTTTATGAAATTAGGCGTGGATCGTCGCTGGAGCTACCCTCGTGCTTTTTACGTCACTGTGAACAAGTGGTTAGCTGTTCTGCTGAGAGAGCTCAAGCCATTTTGATACCCCGATGTGAGAAAGTTCATCCCCTCCATTGTTAACTGTTTAACTTTTAAGCCAAGCGATTCAGCTGTGATCATGTGTAGTAGTAGTAATTTTCACAACCCTATTCAGCCCTCGGCGTTTTAATTGGGATATAAAGTGTTTATTGAGTTCTCATAGTATTTATTTGTTATATTATGCATCGTATAATGATTTATTTAAGACAGCTACAGAATAGGTATTACTGTTTCAAATATCGCCTTGTTAACACCTTTCTGTGATTAACGTACAAGTTGTACGGTGAGTCTTTAGTTACTCTTACTGACATTAAATAGTTTTTTTATTCTGCCGAGAGAACGAGAGAAGATTCTTGACAGTCTTGTTGCATGACATGGAGGTGTGTCGGCATACGAACTGATATATGCTGCAGGAGATCGTGGATTACGGAGAGGCATGATCGCCCACGCCAGTCGGCAAGGCACCTGATGATGATGATGATGATTTATTCTGCCCGTATGTATGCGGATTTTAGTTATAGTAATAGATTGCTTCACTTTGTCCCACCGGTCTTTAAGGCTATCTCTGTCATCCCTTGTGCTTGGAAAGGACATGGGTTCATTTCACGAACTGTGTCATTCTGTTCAAGAGTGTACATTTTATGGAGATCCGGGCGGAGAGTCGATGCAGCTGTGTGGTTCGAACTCGCAGCTAGCCGTTCTATGAAGAGAGACCAAGACATATGGGATGAAACCGGGTGGAATGAAAACAATTCTGTCGACATTAAATCTTTTAAAAAGCTTTTATTAAGTATCGTTTAAAAAAATTATTTTTTTGTTTTGTTTGTTTTGGTTTGGTTGAGTTTTTTTGCGTTCCATTTTTATATTGTTTCCTGAAACGCTATCGGGCAGAAATTTTGCTCACACATATTTTGCAATGTAAAAGGGGGGGGGGGGGGGGGGGGGGGGTGTATTTAGAAGGGAAAACAAAAAATTGTTTAAGTGATCATAGTTTAAACAATACAGTCGACTTGAAACCTTTTTATTAATCTATGCTTTCAAATAGTCGGCTCTGTGGCTAAGTTTATGCGAAAGCTTCGTAATGCCGAGATGCCGGGTTCGATCCCAGCTGCGGGCCATGTGCCTTGCGTTGGTTTCGACAGTGGTATCAAGAAAGCCGACCGTCCAGCAAGCAATGACAAACTACCGGACGTAAATTTGCCTAGAAAAACAACACAACAGCCAGGAGCTGTTGGGGTTGGTTCTGCAACGTCCTGTAAAGGATACGCAACTAACCTAACCTTCATATCACGGTAGACTCTGTATTATCCGGCCTAAAGTTGCGGAAAAGTAGACCGGATAACAAGAAGCCGGCAGGGCTTCCAATGCTGGTCATTCCCCCCCCCCCCCCCCCCCCCCCCCTAGATCTGGGTTTTTATTTGACGCCTGGGGGGAATCTTGTTTTTTTTTTTTATATATATCCTTAAATAAAAGTGGTAAATGTTTCGTAAATATAAATTGTGTACATTTTAACAATCTGGTTTTTTTTTCTTTCTATGTATTGCTTGGGTTTTTGTTAAGCGAAGCTGGGTTTTTCGAAAAAATCCCATTGGCAGCCCTGAGCCGGATATGCTGAAATTCTAAAAACACTGTTTCTACCTCACCCTGACAATGGCAGACCGCACGATTCCGCAAATAGTCAACTCACAGCTTCAGGCTCAGCCTTATAACAGTTGCAATAGGTCCTTTCAGCTGTTACATAGTAACCTACAGTCCAGTTTGGTTATGGGAATTAGTGCTGATATCCATTGTCCAGACCTTAAAGCATTAAAAACCTGTTCGTATGCATCCCAGATGTTTGTTGGCGTGTGCCCGACACGCTGCCACCAGAAGTATGCAAACGATTCGTGGCATTTCCGGAACGTG
>CAJHNH020001225.1:0-47500 GCA_905116865.2 Candidula unifasciata | reverse complement strand
TGCAATGGACACCACAAGGACAGCGAGAAAGAAGCAGGCCTAGAGGCACTTGGAGGCGAACGTTTAAGGCTGCGCAAAAAAAACAAAACTTGAGATAGAGATGGCTGAGGATTGAATTGAGTGGTGACAGGTTGTCTCTGCTTTATGTGCCTCTGAGGCGATAAGGATTGATTGTGCAGTCTGTCTCTCTCTCTCTCTCTCTCTCTCTCTCTCTCTCTCTCTCTCTCTCTCTCTCTCTCTCTCTCTCTCTCACGCTGAAATATTGGTCTGAAGTTGGACAAGGATCACAGACTTAGAAGATGTAAATTTAGAAATTAAAACACGAAGATGGAGGTGGATTTGACACGTCCTCAGAATGAAGAAAGAGAGACGGCCGAGACAGGCACTGCAATGGACACCACAAGGACAGCGAGAAAGAAGCAGGCCTAGAGGCACTTGGAGGCGAACGTTTAAGGCTGCGCAAAGAACAAAACTTGAGATAGAGATGGCTGAGGATTGAATTGAGTGGTGACAGGTTGTCTCTGCTTTATGTGCCTCTGAGGCGATAAGGATTGATTGTGCAGTCTGTCTCTCTCTCTCTCTCTCTCTCTCTCTCTCTCTCTCTCTCTCTCTCTCTCTCTCTCTCTCTCTCGCTGAAATATTGCTTTGATTTTCAGTTTAATTTAATTATAGCTACCGGAAGGCTCCAATGTCGTTATGGGTGCCTGAACAATGGTTTATTGGATCCACCCCAACGGTGCCTTATCTGTATTTCTGGACCCATTTGGGGAAGGGGGGATGAACATGAACCCACTGCCCATTAAGGAGCATGTCGTAAATGGCGAGTAATTAAGGAATGTGCTGAAATCGCATGTGTTCACCGATTAGGACAGGTATCATAGTCTGGATGTTCAGACTAAGGACACGGGGACTGAGTGGTCTCGAGACATGGCGTCCGCCTCGAGTGCTGGAGGTCCCGGGTTCAGGCCCCGGTGAAGGCAGGGATTCTTTTCACGTGGACTTCTAATCATTTTCCCCATGGTTTCCAAGTAGTAAGATCGGACGCCCGTGTGTATTGTTGCACATGTTTAAAAAAAAATTCCTTGGCAGTTGGAAATCGAAAATTGAAGTTGAAAATCTACCCTAAGTATTTCAGGATCCTTGACGGTGCTACGGAATTCGTGCACTGCGCTGGAATTTTCAGGCGCAGGCTTGAGTTATAAGTATAATGAGCACTTATTGGTTACTACCCCTGTGCCATGATGTTGATCCGTTGTTTAAACTGTAATCCATAATCGGACTAAAAACAGAGCACAACAGATTTGGCCAACATTTGTTTACTTTTTCGGTGTAGGAATCACCGAGACGTGTCCCTGCAACTTGGCACCAGAACATTGCTGAGCATGTGCTCCAGCAGTGTCAACTGTTTGCTGTAAACGGAGACGCAGTCTGGCCTCTTCCAGCCTGAGCAAAGACCAGGGGCGTCGCTAAGAAGTTGACAAGGTCTGAACTCTCCTCCCACCCCTCACGCTTAACAAATGTTAAAGTTAGTTGCGTATCCTTTACAGGAAATTGCAGAACCGACCCCAGTATTTAAACTGTTGTGGGTTTTCTAGGCAAATCTACGTCTAGTAGTTTGCGATTGCACTCTGGACGGTATGCTTCTCAATCCACTGTCAAAACTAACGCAAGGCGCAAGCCCGCAGCTGTGATGAAACTTGATATCCCGGCATTACGAAGCGCGTTCGCAACGCCTTAGCCACAGACGCCTACCTTACTAATGTGTTAAGTGAAAATTCGTAAGCTGAGGGGGGGGGGGGGGGTCAGACCCCTAAAGACCCCCCTAACCCTAATTAGGTAAGAAAATATCGACAGACCTCCAAACCACGAGCTCCTCACCACCTGACAAATTGTATAGGCAAATAATTGTATCGGGGGGGGGGGGGGGGGGGGGGGGGTGGCTTGGTTTTGAGTGCCCCTTCCCTGAAACAAATTAGAGGGGAGGGTGTTTAGGCGCTCCTAACTACCCAATAATTTTGTAAGGGGGTTAATATGCATGTATAGAAATAATCTTTTAAAAATATTTCTTTATAAATTTCATATTATTTGTCCTTTAGCACATGATTACTTCTGTAATAGTTATATTGGGCCTCTCAGTATTTTTACAATAGAGTGGGTGCAGTGCGCTCGAGCTACCTTGGGCCATGTTCCTATGTGAACAATAAAATTTTTGACTCAATGAATATTATGTACTCAAGAAAATCGAGAAGGGTTGCATACGAAGGCAATGGGTGCAGTCGCTGAATAGATCTAGGCTGATAAAAATCAGCTTGATGTTTGTTCCAGGGCATTGTGGTGTAAAGGAGAATGAACGAGCTGACAGACTTGCAAGTGATGCTCACGGGGGAAATGGACGAGCAATGGGCAGGGCTCATAGACTGAACGTCCTCAGAGAAGCAGCTCGATTAAGCGAATCAAGTAAAGATTGTGAATCTGCAACACTGACGAGACTACACGAACATGACATCAAACGGGGTGAAGCCAGACAAGAGCACTACATAGGATCTCAAAGAAGAATAGTAAACCAACACAGAAATGGTGTCATAAGCCAATACACGCTGATGGAGATACTGAAGAGGGGATCTGGGCGCTTATGGACTGGATGGTTTGATGTGGGATGATGATGATATGTCTACTAACTGACTGACTGGCTGACTGACTGACGAACGATCGAACTAACTAACTAACTAACTAACTAACTAACTAACTAACTAACTAACTAACTAACTAACTAACTAACTAACTAACTAACTAACTAACGAACGGACGGATGGACGGACGGACGGACGGACGGACGGACTGACTGACTGACTGACTGACTAACTAACTTTCTAGCTAATTAACTAACTTTCTAACTTTCTAACTTATTAACTTATTAACTTATTAACTAACTAACTAACTAACTAACTAACTAACTAACTAACTAACTAACTAACTAACTAACTAACTAACTAACTAACTAACTAACTAACTAACTAACTAACTAACTAACTAACTAACTAACTAACTAACCAACTAACCAGCCAACCAATCAACTAACAATACGCAATTTTTCCCATCACCTCGGACAGTTTTTCTGACCCTAAATCGGCATAATTATTTTTAGCCCTGAAATTCCCTGATAACACATACGCTCTAACATTGAGCACTGCCTCACTGTTTTTTATAGTTAGAGCAGATATGCAGACTCGGACAGTATCATTGATATTTGCGTGCTTTCCTTTATATTTTATTTGTAGTCAAATTGAATCGCTGCATTTGTGTTTAATAAAAGACGCACTTATCAAAAAGCTATGTTACGAGGAGGGCTGGCGGGACTGGAAGCACCCGAGACTCTAGTTTCCGGCGCCTGTGAAGAAGAAAAAGCAGTTTGGTACCATGGAGATCTGGACTGCACAGTAGCTTTCGCAAAGGTTACCGATTTCCTGATATACATTTTGTGACAGAAGGCTCGAAGAAGAAGAAGAAGAAGAAGAAGAAGACGAAGAAGAAGAAAAAGAAGAAGACGAAGAAGAAGAAGAAAAAGACGAAGAAGAAGAACAAGAAAAAGAAAAGAAGAAAAAGAAAAGAAGGAAGAAGAAGATAGAAAAGAAAAGAAAGAAGAAGAAGAATAAGAAGAAAAGAAGAAGAAGAAAAAGAAGAAGAACTGAAGAAGACAAAGAAGAAGAACAAGAAAAAGAAAAGAAGAAAAAGAAAAAGAAGAAGAAGAAGAAGAAGAATAAGAAGAAGAAGAAGAGAGAAGAAGAAGGAAGAAGAGAAGAAAGAAGAGGATAATCTAGAAGAAGAAGAAGATAAATATGAAGAGAGAAGAAGAAGAAAAAGAAGAAAAGAGGTAAGCAGAAGAAGAAGAATATAACAAGGAAAAAGAAAAGAAAAAAAGAAAAAAGATAACTTAAGAAGAAGAAGAGAGAGAATAAGAAGAAGAAACAAGAAGAAGACTTAAGAGAAGAGAGAAGAAGAAGAAGAAGAAGAAGAAGAATAAGAAGAAAACGAAGACAAGAAAAAGACGAAGAAGAAAAAGAAAAAGAAGAAGAAGACGAAGAAGAGAACAAGAAAAAGAGAAAGAAGAAAAAGAAAAAAAAGAAGAAGAAGAAGAAGAAGCGAAGAAGAAAAGAAGAAGAAGAAGAAGAAGAAGAACAATAAAAGAAAAATAAGAAGAAGAAGAAGAATAGAGAAGAAGAAGAAGAAGAAGAAGAAGAATAAGAAGAAGAAGAGAGAAAGAAGAAGAAGAAGAAGCAAAGAAGAAAGAAGAAGAAGAAGAAGAAGAACAAGAATAAGAAGAAGACAGAAGAAGAAGAAGAAGAAAAATGAAGAAGAAGAAGAAGAAGAAGAAGAAGAAGAAGAAAAAGAAGAAGAAGAAAAAGAAGAAGAAGAAGAAGATAGCCGGTATCTAATCAGTAAGAGAGCGTGCCGCCAACCGCCCGTTTAATGGTGAACATTCATTCATTCACCAGCATCATCACGAAGTGCCATGCGAACGGCATGGGGGACCAGTCCCCAAAATGCCTGTAAATTGGCACCCTCACTTTCCGCCCTGTGGGAGTTTGAACCGGCGTCTGCAAATAGGTGGCAAGTGGGAAATAATGGAGCCATGTGCTGTTGACGTTTTGTCAAGATTCCTCGGGAAGTCAAAGATTAATGGCCGCTTGTCCGCAGATTGTAAATATGAATCTGTTGAAATATGAGATTAGGCAGACAGCGGCTGGGTTTCGCTGACAGACTGCCACCAGATAGCGGGACTGCTGGATACCTGGGACTGTGTTTCGTTACCTAGTTAAACAACCTCGCTGCTACCTGGTGTTGGGTGTGTGCGCGCTTGTGTGAGTGTGAGGAAAGAGAGAGAGAGGGGGGGGGGGGAAGAAAGAGAGAGAGAGAGAGATGGATGAATACAGCTATTATTCAAAATTACACAGACATGCACACACACGCACGCGCGCAAACAGTCACGTGCACGCACGCGCGCAGTCACGTGCACGCGCAAAGACATACACAGGCAAAGAGACCCAAACTTACACACTCGCGAGCTCACGTACATACAATCACATGCGCAAACACACACGCAGACTACACATCCATAAAGTCATACAAACAAACTCACACAACCACGTGCGCACACACATACAAACACCACGCGTGCACAGGCAAATACAAGCACGTTGCGCAAACACACATGCAGACAACATAAACACATACTGACACACACACGCACACATACACACACACACATATATATATATATGTATTAGGGCTGTACCGAATAGTGATTTTCACTATTCGGCCGAATACGAATAGCTTTACCAACTATTCGGCCGAATACGAATACGAATAGTGAATCATCATCATCAAGTGCCTTGCCGACTGGCATGGGTGATTATGCCTCGCCACAATCTGCGATCTCCTGCAGCATGTATCAGTTCGTTCGTGTGCCGACACACCTCCATGCCATGCAACAAGACTGTCAAGAATCTTCTCTGTTGTCTTCCTCTATCCCTCCTTCCACAGATCTTTCCAGTGGTCACAACATTTTCTATTTTCCCTCTTCTCATAACATGGCAAAAAAATGATGACTGTCTCCTTCTAATGTCTGTGAGTAGTTGTCTTCGGGCTCCCGCCTCTTTCAAAACCTCTTGGTTTTTTTTTTTTTTTTAGCTGTTCAAGGTATTTTAAGCATTGTTCTGTAAAACCACATCTCTTAGACCTCAAAAAATTGTTTGGCCTGCCTACCGATTGTCTAGGACTCACAGCCATATGTTAAAACTGGATGAATGTAGCAAGCAAGAATTCTTTTTCTAACCTTCAATGACAAAGAAATATTGCATAAGATGTTCTTTATTTTATAAAATGCAGTTTTTGCCTGTCCTATTCTGTTTCTTATTTCAGTAATGCATCTTCCATCTGATGTTATCCATGTGCCCAGATACTTAAATTTCTGAACTTGTCCAAAATAAAATCAATGACTTTTATCACACAATTAGGAATAATTATTTCTTTGATACCATAATTACTTCTGTCTTCCCACTATTCAAACCATTCTTCCACTTTCGAATAGTGTATAAAATAGATCACACAAAAAATATCCATAATGTCAAATGTAGGCTGAAATTTTACTTCGCAAAAGGTAGTACAGAATAGAAAACATTTAAAAACATTTCATGTTTTGCATTCTTCAGTCAGTCAGTCTGTGGTAACTAATACCTAGGAATGAAAGTATTCTTAGTTTTATAACAAGTAGCTAAACTTGTAAATTGTCATTGACAGCTTAGTTAATCCACGAGAACGGCATTAGCTTTCACATGTTGTCAGCATTAAGGCAGATTCTTGTCTCACTGAAGGTATTTCCAGCTGTACTAAACAGACGTTCACTTGGTAGGCTCGTAGGTTGTGCACAAAGATAACGCTTGACAGAATAAACCAAGGTGGGAAATCTTGATGTTTATTTTCCACCAGTCCAGAAAGGGGTTGATGTAACCACTATTCGTATTCGGCTCGACCGCAACTATTCGGCCGAATACCGAATAGTTATTAGGTCCATTATTCGGCCCCGAAGCGAATACGAAGCGAATATTCGGTACAGCCCTAATAATATATATATATATATATATATATATATATATATATATATATATATATATATATATATATATATATTTTTTTTGTTTCAGTATGTACTTATGTGGTTTGTATATGTTTTATACAAAACACACACACACGCACACACACAAACACCTTCGCACTTGCAGCCATACACAAGCGCACGCAAAAACACACTCGCACACCTTTACACATAATGGTAAAGGTCAGAGAATCGATTTACGGGGTTGTATCCCAGATAGCTCAGTCTCTCCGCAGAACCGCTAGCTGCCTGTCCCGAGCGTCGCACAGACCACGACCTTCTTAGCTCTGGCGACGACCTCCATGGATCTCCTTAAAGAGATATAAAGTATACTTCCTATTCTTCGCGTTTCCTGGCTATCCACACACGAAAGTCCTTGTTGCTCGTCCACTTCTGGACCCTAGTCTTGTTCCGGGACTTAGTGCAGACTGTTGGTTCTTCGTATCTCAGGCAGATGCACTTCGACTTCAAAGAAAACGTCGATCGTGTCCACACTGACCAGGCTCCCAGTTGAGAATTAGTGTCTATGATGGCCATTGAGAGGTGTAGAACAGTCTTGACGAATACGAGCCCGGTCCTATTGTGCCATGTGTGGTTCAGCAACTCTGCATCCCTAATAAAATATACGATGAAAGTATACGAAGTCAGACGAATACAGAACGTATAAAACTGCAAGGAACGTTACAAGAGGTTAAAAAAAAAAGAAAGTAGAATACTCCTAGCAATACTTTACCCGCACGCGTTCTGTATCAGTGTGCTGGCGCGTGTTGTCTCTTGCTCCCCCACACAAGCACACACACTCACACCCTCACTCACTCACGCATGATTCCTACACCTGCGCGGTAAAGAAAATAGAACACCCACTACATGTCATAGCGTTGATGATGCATGCTTTCTCGCTGTACTTTTATTCCAATGGCTTTATTTGTGTTTCGTCGTAACATACATAAATATCGGTTGCTTGAAGATTTATGAAAAAAAGGGGGGGGGGGGGTGTGAGTGTCAGGAGCTACCAAAGATTCAGAGGTGCTGGTCAAAACCAATCTGTACTTCTCCGCTGTCATCTTAGAAAGAGGTTCCCAACTGGAGGTCCTGGCTAAGTCAGTGTCGACCTTTTATTCGAAGTCGGAGTGCATCTTCATGAAGGGAGAGGAACCAGCGGTAGGCACACAAATAAGCCATTTCTGTAGAACGGATTTGCAAGGAAGAAGAGCAAATTCTAGAATCGGACGAACAATGAGGACTTTCGCTGGAGTTTGCAGCCAGTGAACGAACATAAGAAAGGGTTTTTTTTTTTGGGGGGGGGGGGGGCGGAGTTGAGGGAGGCACCCGTGAGACCATCATTTTCCTCTCTTTCTCCAGTTTCTTTATTAAAATGTTGTGGTGTTAGTGGGAGGGCCGTTTATACTTTATGTAGATGAAGTTCATCCTGGCACCTGGAGTGTTGAAACTTTTTACGATGTAGGAAGAACAATGGAAATATTACAGGAAAAGATAGGATTAATATTTTAGGATTGTGTGAAACTAGAAGGAGCGGACGAGGAAAAGTATTTTAAATTTAGGGGAAACTATTCTGCTCTCGGGACATACGGAGGAAATTTCTCTCCACAGGGAAGGAGTGGCCCTGATGCTGTCGGAAGAAGCAGAGAGGACACTAAAAGAATGGGAAGCGGCGAGTCCTAGAATAATAAATAAGAGCGACATTTAGAACAGCGAAACAGAAGGTGAACATGCCGGTTATACGGTGTTACGCACCAACAAATGATAAGGACGCATTAGTTAAGGAGGAATTTTACATGCAACTTCCAAATATTATAAATAATGATTGATTTGATTTGATTTGATTCAAGAACCGACATCACAGCACTCGGTGCATTCCCATAAGCGCTCCATCCCCATCTTCAGCAGCCAGCGAAGAGTTCCGATACTAATGGTGCCAGTAGAATTCTGATTAAACGTGTGATACTAGAAGGAGCGGACGAGGAAAGGTATTCTAAATTTAGGGGAAACTATTTCGTTCTCGGAACATACGGAGGAAAATTCTCTCCACAGGGAAGGAGTGGCCCTGATGAAAATAAAAATTCTTACATAATTCTTTTATAAATAATAAAAGAAAGAGTAATATAAACATTTCGATGGGTGACCTGAATGCTAAGATAGAATCAGATAACACAGGTTATGAAAAGTTTATGGGAAAACATGGACTAGGAGTAATGAATAAAAATGGAGAATGTTCACTAATAGTTGTGCAGGAAACCAGTATTTTTTTTGGCGGACACATTTCCACGAATAGAAAATACACTAGGCAACATGGGAATCACCAGACCATAAAACAACCAATCAAATTGATCACCTATGTATAAACACACAAATTAGATCATCCCATTATAATGTTAGGGCTTTTAGAGGTGCCGATGTATTTGCTGACCATTTTCTGTTGGCAGTTAAAATCAAGTTGAAACTTACAAGATTTATAACATCTTATAATGATAGAAACCAGTTTAATGAAGGTTATCTCGGGGATAAAGAAGTATAGGAACAGTTTTCAGTTAAACAGGTAAGCACTGTAGTCTGCTGGGATCAGATCAAAGGGATTTGGAATGAATGTTTTGTTAAGTCCTTGGTAAAAAAAAAAAAAAACGGGAACATGAAGCATGGACAGCGCCAGAAACCATTAAAATGATCAAAGAAAGGAAAAATAGAAAGCACACTTAAACAATAGCAAAACTAGAGCTGCTAAAGTTATAGATAAGGAAAAATACACATAAGCTAACAGGGAAGTTAGGAGGCGAATAAGAGCAGATAAAAGGAAATCTTTAGATAACCTAGCTGAAAAAGCAGAGGGGAAAAAAAACAGGAAACCTCAAAGACATTTACAATACCAACTGAAATTAGTAGGTAAATATAGTCAGCAGACTGAATCAAGGAAAGTTGTAAAGGAAAGTTTTTCACCAACATTACAGATCAAATGGACAGATGGGCCTAATTTTTGGATTGGACACACTTCTGAATAGACCAGCCACAGGTATTCCTCCAGATATCCAGCCTTTAGAAATATAACTGGGGTTCTTAATTTATAACGTACCCCAAACACGAAATTCCCTTGGGAAATCCACAGCTGACCTGACAGTCAATTATTTCAAGGGGTGCAAGTTTGCTGTTGTTTGATTCTTTTTTTGAGTGTTCATCTAGTGTCTTCTAATGCAAACCCTAACCCTAACCCTAAACTTGGCTGTAGATAAATCGCGAGAAACTACAACCTGAACACCCTAGAATTTATTGGGAATGTCTCCCGTGACGTTGTCGTGACGTCAGGGGTAAGTTATAAATTAAGTACCACTGGATATCAACTGTGAGATACAATCTAAAGAGGAAATTAGGAAAGCTGTCGGTTTTCTGAAGGAAGGAAAGGCGGCAGGTCCAGATGGTATCTCAGCAGAAGTTATTAATGCCAAAATAAACCCATCAACAAAATTGCTGCATATATTATTAAGTAAAGTCTGGGAGACCGATGAATTACCAGCAGACTCGAGAGACGGATATCTTGTGAAACTGCCCAGAAAAGTCTTTGCACTGGAACCAACAAGGGCATACAAATACAGGAAGACAAAAACACACACACACACACACACACACACGCGCGCACGCACGCACGCACGCACGCGCGCACGCACGCACGCACGGAAAAGGAAGCTAGAGAGTAAAGTTAAAAGATCATTTCCGTTTCTGCTTATCTAGAAGTTGTTGTTAAAGTCTTGCATCCACACCGTCCTCTGTTTTTTTTTTCTTTATAATTTTTCAAAGCTTACCTTCACTTTGTGCTTGTAATAAAATCAGCCACTTTAATATTGTTTCCGTCATGTGTTGGTGGTTAATTTCTGATGAAAGGCTTTTATCTTCAGCATCATACATTTTTCGAATTTTTATTCGCAGAGCTAGCCAGCACTTCATGTTTACAGTAAAACAGTTACTTCAGTTATAATTTCCGTTTGATGTTGTAATTTCCTGTTGCAGTTTGTCATAGAGCTTTGTATTATTCGCCACATCCTGTATGTTTCTAATGGAAACTTTTTTTTGTTGTTGTACTTGTGACCTATACACTACTTAATGTTTTCGAATGCCCGGCTCTCTAGCGTAGTTGGCTAAACCGGATTGCGCGGAGACCGGGTGACGAACTCCTTGTGGTCCGGGTTCAATCCCGGGGGTAGGCAGGAAAGCCACATTTTCTCCCAGATTTACGGTATTTACAATGGAATCAAGGCCGACAGGTTGCGATATCCATAATACCGAGCCTAAGGGTTAACAACTCATGGCTTCTGGATACTAAAACAAACAACAAGCAATGTTTTCTAATGGTAACTGTTTGTAAATGTGACATAAACTTGATGTTCTCTTTTTATTTACAAGTACCCGGCTTCACCGCATTTGAACTCGTTTTCATGGATGACAGAACAAGTGCGCCAGAGATGTCATCATGTTTGTCTTGTGTATGTGTGTGGTTTTACTGTTGTAGCCGACTAGGTGGCGCTGAAAGTGTACATGTGATGACAGCTTCCTCTTTCCTCTGTCTTTTTCACTGCATCTCTTTTTGATATTATAAATGCCTTGGTACTAATACCACAGAGAGCCACTTTGAAGAACCCAGATTTATCAACACACTGTTCTTTTTCCTTGCGTAGTCACTTTTCTCTTTACTTTTCACTTTTCTGATTACATTATGCATACTCCCGTTGACACCATTACTGCATCTACTCACTGATCCCTTCGCTCATCTACCACTGATCTTTGTATTCACTTAATCACTGACCCCTTTACTGCATCTACTCACTGATCCCTTCACTCATCTACTACTGATCTTTGTATTCACTTAATCACTGACCCCTTTACTGCATCTACTCACTAACCCCTTCGCTCATCTACTACTGATCTTTGTATTCACTTAATCACTGACCCCTTTACTGCATCTACTCACTGATCCCCTCGCTCATCTACTACTGATCTCTGTATTCACTTAATCACTGACCCCTTTACTGCATCTACTCACTGATCCCTTCGCTCGTCTACTACTGATCTCTGTATTCACATATTCACTGACCCCTTTACTGCATCTACTCACCGATCCCTTCGCTCGTCTACTACTGATCTCTGTATTCACATAATCACTGACCCCTTTACTGCATCTACTCACCGATCCCTTCGCTCATCTACTACTGATCTCTGTATTCACATAATCACTGACCCCTTTACTGCATCTACTCACTGATCCCTTCGCTCATCTACTACTGATCTTTTTATTCACATAATCACTGATCCCTTTACTACATCTACTCACTGATCCCTTCGCTCATCAACTACTGATCTCTGTATTCACATAATCACTGACCCCTTTACTGCATCTACTCACCGATCCCTTCGCTCATCTACTACTGATCTCTGTATTCACATAATCACTGACCCCTTTACTGCATCTACTCACTGATCCCTTCGCTCATCTACTACTGATCTCTGTATTCACATAATCACTGACCCCTTTACTGCATCTACTCACTGATCCCTTCGCTCATCTACTACTGATCTCTGTATTCACATAATCACTGAGTCCTTTACTGCATCTACTCACTGATCCCTTCGCTCATCTACTACTGATCTCTGTATTCACATAATCACTGATCCCTTTACTTATCTACTCACTGATCCCTTATTCATCTATTCACTGATAGCTTTACTTACCTACTACTGACCTCTATATTCACATATTCACTGATAGCTTTACTCACCTACTAATGACCTCTATATTCACATATTCACTGATAGCTTTACTCATCTACTCACCGAATGATCATTCAAAGCTCAGTGGCTTTAGAAACATCACCTTACAAAAAACATTTGGGAAGGTCTTGGAGAAGATAGTTGCTGTAAAGCTGCAATAATTTTTGGAAAGGAGGAAATTTCTCCCAATAGGCCTGTGAAGCTACAGGCCGGGAAAGAGCACATGGGCAAATGCAGCCACTTTTGGTTTTGACGTCTATACAGGGTTCCAGAACAGACAGGAAACTATGGCGGTAGCACTGGATCTCGAGGATGCTTATAACAGAGTGAGATACGACATCTTAAATGTCTGCACTGAAGGAGATGGAAGTCAGTCCATGGCTGGTGAATTGGGTTGGAGCTGTCATGTATTTTTTTAGGGTTGCTCTCTGACTGGGCTCATGGACCTCAGACCCATGCAGTCTGGCCCCAGAACTGCCACAGGGATCAGTCATCTCGCCTGTGCTCTTTAACGTGCATACGAGCAAGATTGCAAGCCTAGAAGCACCAGGAGTTGGAACGATACTGACTTTTGCGGATGATATACTTGCATATAGGCAGGGGAAAGAGAGGGAACAGACAGCCCGGGAGCTACAAGCGACAGTAGACAGAGTGGTGTACAGAAATGAGGGCTGTCGACCACCCGGAAAGGCGTCTGTTTTGTGGTGTTCTCTAGACAACAGAATTGTTAAAGCTAATGTCCCAAGTCTCACAATAGATGGTAGAGACGTCAACAGAGAGAGAGCAAACTGAAGTATCTGGGAATTACATTTGATAGGAGCCTGTCCTTTAAGGACCAAATGGAGAGTGTTGGGACAAGATGCCAAAAAGGACTTAGTGCACTTAAGACTATGGCTGCAGTTGACATAGAGCAGAGAGTGCTTTTCACACTATATCAGCACCTGATCCTGTCAGTGGTTCATTATGGTCTGGGACAGCCTACCGTCTCAAAATGTCAGATGGACAAACTAAAGCGCACACAGAACGCAGCTATGCAGGTCATTCTGGGTTGCACCAGAGACACCCCAGTGGTGTGTATGCTATACATCCTTGGTTTGCCGACTGTTGCAGGTAGGCGAAGTCATAACTCAGGGTAGCTGCAGACACAGACCACCCTTTGCATGAAGCTCTGGGTGCAGTTAAGAAGGTTTAGTGGCTGATAAGAATGAAGTCATGGATGGCTCAGGCAGAATACACAATCAGACAGGTTTGCATCCTTGAGAACATTAGGCGAGGAGAGGAGTGGATCAGATTACCACCTGAACAGTCAGAATTGTGTATGGTCATAATCACACTGAGCCCGGAATGCAGGGACTGGCCAGCGGGTGCCACGGAGATGAAGATTCAGCAATTAATTCAAGATAATGCTCGCTCAGAGGATTTGATCATTTACACAGACGGTTCAGTGTCAAGAGGCAAAAGAATGCTTGGGGCTTCTTTGCAAAAGTTAATGGTCGACGTTTGATGCAGTAGAGCATATGATACCACAACATCCAGCTTAAGAATGGAGGTGGAGGCTGTTACTACAGCTTTCCGCTTGCTAGAGAACACGACACACACACACACGCGCACGCACGCACACACACACACACACACACACGCACGCACGCACGCACACACACACGCACACACACACGCGCGGGCGCGCACACGCACACACGGTGATTGTAACTGACCCAGAAAGCATGCTGAGGAAGATCAGGACAGACATGCTTGGTGCAGAGTGGCATGCTTCGCTGCGGAGGACACGGGTGAGGGGTATTGTCTGGATTTTTCACCGGGTCACGCCGGTGTGTTGGGAAATGAAGAGACGGACAGACTGGCTGGCTCTGCACAACTTAGTGGAATACTGATACATGGTAAGGCAGACATGGTTAGTGCCTTGTGGGAGAGCGTGTACAGTTCGGAGGGACATATGGATCACCAGTCTGGTGAGATTGGTGCAAGGGGGGGGGGGGGGGGTGACGAGAGGTTCTGGCAGATGCTCGAGGCTCAGAGGAAAGGCAAGACGGACATTTAATCAGAATGATACTGGCACCGATCCCTTTTTCATTTACTCACTGATTCTTTTTCTGCATCTGTTCACTTGCCCCTTATTTATTTACTCATTAATTCTTTTACTGCATCTACTCACTGATCCTTTCGCTCATCTACTACTGGTCTCTGTATTCACATACTCACTGACCCCTTTACTCATCTACTCACTGATCCATTAACTCAT
Organism: Candidula unifasciata; assembly: GCA_905116865.2. NCBI lineage: Eukaryota > Metazoa > Mollusca > Gastropoda > Stylommatophora > Geomitridae > Candidula > Candidula unifasciata. Next base: position 32,819 of record CAJHNH020001225.1, on the reverse strand, counting down.
CTACTCTCTGATCCTATCGCTGATCTGCTTACAGATCCTTCGCTCTTATACAGCTAATCTATGTAGCCATCTGCTTACTGATCCCTTTACTCATCAACTTACTGATCCCTTATTAATGTACTCATTGACTCATCTACTCACTCACTGATCCCTTTACTCATCTACTCACTCATCAACACTCTCTCACACTTTACACTCATCTATTCGCTCATGAACACTCTCTCACACTTCATGATAATCTACTCACTCATCAGTACTATAACATATCACACTTATCTATACACTCATCAACACTCTCTCACACTTCACACTTATCTACTCACTCATCAACACTCTTTCACACTTCATACTCATCTACTCACTCATCAACACTCTCTCACACTTCATACTCATCTACTCACTCATCAACACTCTCTCACACTTCACACTCATCTACTCGCTCATCAGCAGTCTGTCACACTTCACACTCACCTACTCACTCATGAACACGATCTCTCACTTCAGACTCATCTGCTCACTCATCAACACACTCTCACACTTTACACTTATCTGCTCACTCATCAACACTCTGTCACACTTCACACTCATCTACTCACTCATCAACACTCTCTCACACTTCACACTTATCTACTCACTCATCAACACTCTCTCACACTTCACACTCATCTACTCACTCATCAACACGCTCTCACACTTCACACATATCTACTCACTCATCAACACTCTCTCTCACTTCCCACTCATTTACTCACTCATCAACACTCTCTCACACTTCCCACTCATTTACTCACTCATCAACACTCTCTCACACTTCACACTCATCTACTCGCTCATCAACACGCTCTCACATTTCAGACTCATCTGCTCACTCATCAACACACTCTCACACTTTACACTTATCTGCTCACTCATCAACACTCTCTCACACTTCACACTCATCTACTCACTCATCAACACGCTCTCACACTTCACACATATCTACTCACTCATCAACACTCTCTCTCACTTCCCACTCATTTACTCACTCATCAACACTCTCTCACACTTCCCACTCATTTACTCACTCATCAACACTCTCTCACACTTCACACTCATATACTCACTCATCAACACGCTCTCACACTTCACACTTATCTACTCGCTCATCAGCAGTCTGTCACACTTCACACTCATCTACTCACTCATCAACACGATCTCACACTTCACACTCATCTGCTCACTCATCAACACACTCTCACATTTCAGACTCATCTGCTCACTCATCAACACACTCTCACACTTCACACTTATCTACTCACTCATCAACACGCTCTCACACTTCACACTTATCTACTCACTCATCAACACTTTCTCTCACTTCACACTTATATACTCACTCATCAACACTCTTTCACACTTCACACTTATCTACTCACTCATCAGCACGCTCTCACACTTCACACTTATCTACTCACTCATCAACACTCTTTCACACTTCACACTTATCTACTCACTCATCACCACTCTCTCACACTTCACACTCATCAACACGCTCTCACACTTCACACTTATCTACTCACTCATCACCACTCTCTCACACTTCACACTCATCTACTCACTCATTAACACTCTCTCATACTTCACACTCATCTACTCACTCATCAACACTCTCTCACACTTCACACTCATCTACTCACTCATCAGCACTCTGTCACATATCAAACTCCTCTATACATTTATCAACACTCCCACACTTCATACTTATCTACTCACTCATCAACACTCTCTCACACTTCACACTCATCTACTCACTAATCAACACTCTCTCACACTTCACACTCATCTACTCACTCATGAACACTCTCTCACACTTCACACTTATTTACTCACTCATCAACACTCTCTCACACTTCACACTCATTTACTCACTCATCAACACTTTCTCACACTTCACACTTATTTACTCACTCATCAACACTCTCTCACACTTCATACTAATCTACTTACTCATCAGCACTCTGTTACATATCAAACTCCTCTATACACTCATCAACACTCTCCCACACTTCATACTTATCTACTCACTCATCAACACTCTCTCACACTTCATACTAATCTACTTACGCATCAGCACTCTGTCACATATAAAACTCATCTATACACTCATCAACACTTCTCACACTCATCTACTCACTCATCATCACTCTGTCGCATATTAAACTCATCTATACACTCATCAACACCCTCTCACACTCATCTGCTCACTCATCATCACTCTGTCATACCTCCACTCGTATCTATTTACTCGCCAATACCTTACTCGCATTTGATTGCTTATCCATTCACGTGTCTACTCACACAGCAACACTCATATCTGCTTACTCACTCAACAATAGCCCACCTACTCACACACCAACATTTTCTCATGCATCTACCCGCGTTTGCTTACTCATCTACCCACGTTCTCTTACACACCAGTATTTTCTCATACATCAACCCGCGTCTACTCACTCATCTACCCGCCTCCACTCACTCATCCACTCACCTGCTCACTCCGTTTCTCATTTTGCCCCACCAAAACCCCAATCATTCACCTAATCAGCCCATGCAATCGCACACCAACACAGCCAAAATGCTCCTTACGCCAAGCACATAACACGCCAAGCACACATAACTCAAAGCACACAACACACCGTGTACTCCAACACCCTCACCTTTTGACTGCCTTGACCCCGACTTCCTGCCTCCCGTACGGCCCAGATTCCTCTGGCTATGAGGTAATAAGACTCTTCCACCTCCTTGTACCCTTTTCTACGGCCTAAGAACAGAAGAGCCTGAAGAAAAAGGCGCCGCAAAACCCATAATTTTCTCCGGTGTTGCTGGAAAGGGGGTCGCCAGCACTGACCTTAACATGTCTGGAAATTTTACACCCAGCTTGCCCCGCCTAGAGTCTGATAAACACAACAATGGATCTATTCTTTTGTTTTCACACTAATTGTTTTCCTCCTCTGATTTTTATGGCGAAATAATTATCTTGTTGGTTTTCTCTGTTTTTTTTTTTTTTTTCAAACTCCCAATACCAGAGAATTTACTACACGTTCGTTAATTAGTTAGTACAGCTTACATGTTACTTACCTAAAAACAATATAACTAGAATGTCTTTGTACTGGAACCCGTTGCGGCATAGAAATAAAGGGAGACCCCAAACAAAACAAAAAACAAAAACACGGACAGGGGAGCTAAAGTGAAATCAAAATGGCGGCGCGGACATGAAATGAGTTGCAAAAGCGAAGGTTTAGAACCTTTTGGCGTTAGTTGGTTGAAGGTCTCTGCCCCATTGATGGATAGAAGGCAGAAGAAGCAGAAGAAGACTTTTTTTAAAAAGAGCTTTTACAACTTTATCCCATTCTGTGCCAGTTGCTTCTTTGCCTAATTTTGCTGATACCTGTGTCGTTTTAGCTCATGAACCACTCACGTATTTGTATTCTAATGGACACAGGCTTTGCGACTGAGCATATTGTAGAAATAATTTCCGGGTACTCAAAGAGTTCAGATTAATCAGAAAACCAGCACACGACGAAATACCTTATTATCGACAGTCTATAACAATTATCGTGCGCATGAAAACAGGGGTTTAAAAATCGTCCAATTTGGTTTCAGAAACCTCTTAGGTAGTTTAAATATCGTCCAGTTTGGGTTTAAAAACATCTTACATGGTTTAAAAAAAAAAATGATAAATTTTAATTAACAATTGCTTATATATTTGCGGCAGTCAGTTTTGCAATGATTTTCTTAGCGATATCATAAAGTGATGATGCCTGGTTTCTTGTGTTACAGGACAAGCGGTATCATATAGTGGAGGAGTTATACAAGAACGAGAAGGAGTACGTGGAGGCACTACGGACGCTGAAAGATGTAAGTACAACTTGTCTAGAAAATTAACCCCCCCCCCCCCCCCCCCCACTTCATAGTTGGCAATCTGTATGATTAACATCTCAAACAGCTAGTCCACCGGCAACAACAACGAATCAGGTGACTGGTCGAAATAATCCATCATCAGCAATTGCGTGCCATATTATAAATTCCGGGCACATCATTAACAGGGATGATGCATTCCGAATTATTTACAATTCGGCTAACCGTAGATTACTTCGATACGCGGAAGCTTCAGCGATTGGCAGATTGAAACCGGAACTATGTAGGCAAAAAGAAATGGTCGTAGCCCTACGTTTACCTTGGTGAAACAGTTTGAAATCTACTCGAATTTGTGTTTCAGTTTCTAGGATTCAGCTATTTGCTTCATTTTAATTAATTGTTACTGCAGTATGCACCTGGTGAGATACAGCGAAATATGCCAGGCAATAAATTGTGCAGTCTATTGTTTGTGTCTTCTTTGTTCAAATATAAATACAGTCGGCCGTGTCAAACGGTACAAGTGAGAAGCGAAATATGCCAGGCAATAAATTGTGCAGTCTATTGTTTGTGTCTTCTTTGTTCAAATATAAATACAGTCGGCCGTGTCAAACGGTACAAGAGCGGAAAACTCCGTTTATCCGCGTGTAGTCATTTTAGCCGTTATTTTGGGGCACCACAAAACGACTGCGACGTATTCTATAGTCTAGTGTAGATGGGTTTAGTTATGTTATATTTATATAAATTCTTTGAGTCCTTTTCTTTTAGTCCTGAAGTCCAAGGGCAAAGACTCGTCCCCCTATTGTTGTCTAAACACACCTGCATCCAGAACTCTTCTTGGCTTCCTTCATGGTTGTTTCTCTTTTAAACTGATGTCGCAAGGGCAGATTAAAAAAAAAAAACCTCTTGATTGTTGCCGCGGCACCCCTATCATATGCTCGCGGCACGCAGTTTGAGAAACGCTGGACCAGGGAGCCGCTGTGTTGTAGCGGGTTCGAAGGTTGTGGGTTTGGATCCTGATGAAGATGGATAATTGTCAAAAAAAATGACCTAGGCTTCCAGGTCAACCTAGCCTTAAATGGCTACCATGTAAAGGCCTAGGAAGTAAAGGCGGCGTGATGCTAACCACATAACCCACCGAGTGCTAATTAGTCTATAAAATATAGGTCTAGCCCTATATGCCCAATATGCATAATGGCGTGGGAAAAAGTCCTTTGCTCGCTTATTCTTGTGTACCCTTTTTCAGGACGTTGGACGTTTGAGACAGCAGTTGCTTGCTTGTTGTACCCCACCAGGACATCACACAAGCGATCAACACCCGGTGACACAAAGTGCCACCATGCGGATGAGGGTCACTTTGAGAGGTCTCAGAAACCCCTTTCAGCCGTCGTGGTCACATTTGTGGCCCATCTTTATTCATGGCCCCCAGCAAAAGCCAGGGTGGGGCTTCAAATAACGAAATATTGCATCCCACAGGGGGATGATCTATGTGGGTCAGCAGTTTTCCCATGCTTGCTTTCTAAGTGATTCCGTGAGCATGCTTAAGAATGTAGAGGCAGGATGGATGTGAAGAAAGTGGTTGGTGTCGCTGAAGAAATCTCATCAGAAAGGAATTAGTTTCATTTGTGTGCATTCCCTCTGGGGTAAGAGGGAACGAACGAGCGGACTGGCTTGCTGGCAGGGCCACGGTAGGTATAGGAAAATCAATGGACCGAGCTGACATTCTCAGTGCTGTCAATAAGGCAGGACAAGAAGATGATTCAGGAGACGACCTTGAATCTTCAATCCTCAAAACACAAGAAGTTCAGGTCAAAAGAGGTGTCGCCAAACACGAACAGTATATAGGTTTCCAAAGAATAATAATAAACCAATTGAGAACTGGTTCATTTGTGTGCCATTCCCTCTGGGGTAAGAGGGAACGAACGAGCGGACTGGCTTGCTGGCAGGGCCACGGTAGGTATAGGAAAATCAATGGACCGAGCTGACATTCTCAGTGCTGTCAATAAGGCAGGACAAGAAGATGATTCAGGAGACGACCTTGAATCTTCAATCCTCAAAACACAAGAAGTTCACGTCAAAAGAGGTGTCGCCAAACACGAACAGTATATAGGTTTCCAAAGAATAATAATAAACCAATTGAGAACTGGTGTTATCAGTCGCCACACGCTGGGGGACATACTGAAAATGGGATCTGAGTTCTAATAGACTTGTCCGTTGTGCAGTGAGGATAATCTTTCGATTAACTGTTAACTGTTAGGACGTTGGAAACCAAACCAGGTATTTGTTGTCTGTTAACGATTTTATAAGGCAGTTAACTTTCAATAGTTTGTCATTCTAATCGTCATCACTCATACCACTCTCTCCCATGTAGGTTCCGAGGCCCCATTGTTGGGGAGAGAGAATAATAGGCCCTATGCCCCTCCCCAACAAACATGTCGTAAGAGTGGACTAACTAAGGGTCGACTTAGAGTCGACTAATTTCCTTCAAAGTCGGAGTGAATCTGCTCGAGAGGGGAGGCACTAACAGTTGGCTACAAATAAGCCATATCTGTAGAACGGATGTGCAAGCAGAACTCCAGTTCTGCAACGAAACCAAGATCCAGAAGTGAGATCCTGAACTTTGAACTTTAGTTTTGCGTTTTTTGTCTGTGCATTCGTTTTACAGATGTAGCCTATTTGTATGCAGACTGTTGGTTCATTTCCATCAGTCAGGGGCAATTCGACCTTTTAAGGAGACACCCCTAATTAGTCGCCTTTTACGACATGCTTTTTAGGGGATAGTGGGTAGGTTCTTGGATCTCCAAAATAGAGCTCCGGAGCCAAGACAAAAAATGCGATAAGTGTATGGTCAACTTCACGCCGACTGCTTTTACCTCCCAGGCCCTCATCTAGTATCCATTTTAAACTGGGCTAAACTGCGAGCCAAGGTCAAACGGAAAGAAAAAAAAAATTGCAGAGAAAAATAAGAGGTTTGAAACTTGGCTGGAAGGTGTTTATTATGGTTCGCTGTTTTTTTTTTAGCTCTCTTTTATTATAGTTCGTCTTGTTTCTGTTTTCGGCATTCTAGAAATAACCACAAACCGGCCATTGTAATAACAACCTGGCGTGAGATTATGCATTGTGAATGGCTGTATGTTCGTTGGTATGTGGCGGGGAGGGAGTATTGTAAATCAGGGCCAAATAAAACAGTGCAAAGGCTCAACCATTTACAAACTTTAAAAAGAGGGTGTGTAAAAGGGGAGCTCGGTTCCTTTTTTAAATGCTCAGTAATGATGATGATAATCAAATCTCAGTGCTTCTCAGTGGTAACTGTAGAAATGGGAGAAACAGTGACAACAAAGAAGTAGAAGAAGAAAAAGTTGAGGGGAAAACGGGCAGGGATAGAAAGAAAGAGATCAGGGAGCACAGAAGAGGAGGAGGAACAGAAGAAGAAGAAAAAGAAGAAGAAGAAGAAGAAGAAAATGAAGAAGAAACCCAGCAAATCAAAAGAAACAGAAGTATGAGGAGGGGTGAAGATGTGTATGTCAAGGGAACAAAACTAACACTCTAAAACACGCACACTCAACCTCTCTATTTAACTATTGAAAACGCACGTTGTACATATCTTGGGAGTAGCCCATGAGGCCGAGGTACATGGCTTAGCGATTCAGGCAGACCGGCAAACGTTTGTTGTCACCCACTGGAAGGAGAAAGCCAATCACGGAGATAAATGGAAGCGGGTGATATCTGCAGCAATAAAACTCAAGGGGTGGGAACGCTGGGAAAGAAAAAGAAGTTTATAAAAATCTGCCTATCTGTTATGATTTAAAGAACTCTACGATACTCTTTCGGCCTGTCCTTTCTATTTACAGACTTCCAGAAATAACCACAATGCGACTATTGTAATAACAATCTTACGGCAAATGATAAATTCTACAAGTAATTTATTACCTGCACGATTCGTGCCCCCTCCCACCCCACCCCCCTAATTAAAACATTGGCTCGTTTGTGTTGCTATTCAAGTTTTTTTAAACGGATAAGGTCAGGGGTGTCGACTCAAAGAAAACATTGGCAGTGGTTGCGAGGGAGGGGGGATGCGGGTGGGGCAGGGGGTAGTCTCCTTATAATATTTTTAATGGAGGGTGGGGTTCCTAGAGAGCCTAGGACATATGTAAGGGCGTAATAAACAATGATACTAATCCACATGTGTAAACTGGATGCTGCTAACAGAGAACACATGTGGCCGTTTCCAGCCCCACAAGACAAAGCTGAATGGTACACGGGGATTTGAGCAGCTGATAGCTTTGATCAAGGCCACCAGCTCCTTTTTTATACTCTTTGTAAACAGAAGGAGCAGGTTCTTTACAGAGCGTCGCCCTCGTCACGGCACGACTGAAAGTCTCTCTCTGTCTCTCTCTGTCTGTCTGTCTGTCTGTCTGTCTGTCTGTCTGTCTGTCTGTCTGTCTGTCTGTCTGTCTGTCTGTCTGTCTGTCTGTCTGTCTCTCTATCTATCTCTCTCTCTCTCTCTATCTATCTCTAGCCAGCTCTCGAGCCTTTTATGCTTTCATAGCCAATACATCTTTAAAGTCTTGTATCCACGTTTGTGGTGGTCTGCATCTGCCTTCCTCCCCCCCCCCCCGAAACTGTACAATCCATCAACGTGCCTCCGTGACGTTTAATAGGGCCAAAGTACCTCAACTTTCAGGAAAGGATGCTGTTTATGAGCCAGTTTTCCTCAAATCACAAATCATGTAGGATGTCGGCGTTTCTTTTTTCACCATAGTCTGTTGTACTCTTTAAAAAAAATACACGAAGTATCAGTAACTATTTGAAAAGATAAAACCCACACAATGATGATTATTTCGGCCACTTATCCTTGATCAGTTTTCTAGGAAGGCTTAGCCCTTTCTCTTTTCTGGGGTGCTCAAAGTGCATGGGCTCACCATTCCAGGCGCCACTGGATGAGCTGACGTATGACTTACCTTCATTGAGCAAAAGATCTGTTTTTAAATGACACTTAGTCTTATCAGAGAAAGTCTTATCTTACGTTCCGAAGGAGGCTGCAGAATTCGGTGTCTGTGCTATGTGTTCTGGTGTGTGTCAGCTTATTTATTAATAGACTTTCCGGAGATATTTTTTCCCCCCGGATCAAAGAAGAGGGTTCAAGTTATGGAGCTGTGATTGGTGATTTACTTTGGGGAACTGCTCATTCTCATGTAAGACTCAGTCAATTTTTGAGAGAACGGTCTTGTGAGAACTAGAATTGTAATTATCAGAAGAGATGCATCATTATTATTATCTTTCTTTCCTTCTTCTCTGTTGGCAGGGGGCTAGAGAAGATTATTTCTGTTAAATTACAAAAAAAAGGGGAGAGCTCTTGCCAAAAGGTTTGGGTAGTTACCGGCCACGGAAAGACACCTGGGTAAATGTAGCTTCTTTTGCTTTTGATGTTTTTGAGGGGTTCCAGAATAAGACAGGAGACGGTTGTAGCAGCACTTGATCTTGAGGATGCCTACAATATAGTATAGCCAGATATGATATTTCGATATCAGCGCTCATAGAGATGGGGTTTGTCCGTGGCTTGTGAACTGGGTAGCAGCACTTGATCTTGAGGATGCCTACAATATAGTATAGCCAGATATGATATTTCGATATCTGCGCTCATAGAGATGGGGGTTTGTCCGTGGCTTGTGAACTGGGTAGCAGCACTTGATCTTGAGGATGCCTACAATATAGTATAGCCAGATATGATATTTCGATATCTGCGCTCATAGAGATGGGGGTTTGTCCGTGGCTTGTGAACTGGGTAGCAGCACTTGATCTTGAGGATGCCTACAATATAGTATAGCCAGATATGATATTTCGATATCAGCGCTCATAGAGATGGGGGTTTGTCCGTGGCTTGTGAACTGGGTAGCAGCACTTGATCTTGAGGATGCCTACAATATAGTATAGCCAGATGTGATATTTCGATATCAGCGCTCATAGAGAAGGGGTTTGTCCGTGGCTTGTGAACTGGGTAGCAGCACTTGATCTTGAGGATGCCTACAATATAGTATAGCCAGATGTGATATTTCGATATCAGCGCTCATAGAGAAGGGGTTTGTCCGTGGCTTGTGAACTGGGTAGCAGCACTTGATCTTGAGGATGCCTACAATATAGTATAGCCAGATGTGATATTTCGATATCAGCGCTCATAGAGAAGGGGTTTGTCCGTGGCTTGTGAACTGGGTAGCAGCTGTCATGTATTCACGTAAGGTTGCCCTTTGCCTGGGCACAAGGACTTCAGAACCATGTAATATCGTCCTGGGATTACCCTAGGGTTCTGCAGTTTCACCAATGTTCTTCAGTGTGTATACAAGCAAGAAAAAGGCGGCTCTTCTTTGGTGCTCTGTGGACAATAGAATTGTAAGACAAAGTGACAGACTGGTGCGCTGAAGTGCGTGCTGTCATCAGCCCAGAAAAGGCGTCTGTTCGGTGGTGCTCTCTGGACAATAGAATTATAAGAGCTGATGTTCCAAGTATCACAGTTAATAACAGTAACATCAAAAGAGAAAGCAAACTGAGGTACCTGGGTATCATTTTTGATAGACGCCTGTCCTTGAGCAATCATGTGGAGGCCGTTACGTTAAAATGCAAAAAAGGACTCAATGCTCTCAAGATTATGGCAGCAACAGATATGGAACAAATAATGTTGTTCACAGTGTTCTAGCATGTGATCCTGTCGGATTATGGACTTGGAATGTTCACCATATTAAAGAGTCAGCCGATGAACTTGAACACATACAGAATAAAGCTATGTGAGTAATTCTGAAATGTAAAAGAGATACCCCGGTAGTGTGTATGCGATATGTACTTGTACTTCCTACTACTGCAGATAGGCTTAAAGTTCTGTAAGCAAAGTCATATCTCAAAGTAGCTGCTGATCTCCAGGTATGCCGGTGTGTTGGGAAACGAGCAGGCAGATAGGCTGGAAGGTTCTGCACCACTTGTGGGTGATGTGATGTATGACAACCTAGATGTTTTTAGGGCCCTTTGGGAGAGAGTGAACAGTATTCTGAGGTCCTATTTTGGGTTGGAGGGGGGTAGACCCACTGCTGGTTAGCAAGCATGTCGTAAAAGGCGAATTTTTGTGTGTTAATCTTCTATGTCAGTGTGCACCTGTATGACAGGCAGTGCAAAGAATAAGTAGTCTCCAACAAATTCGCCAGGTGTTAAACGGATGTGCACGGAACACTCAAGTTCTAGAATAAGGCCATAGTCCAGAAGCGGACGAACAACCAGAACTCTCCGCATGAGTCTACAGCCAGGGGACGCGAAGAAGAGGAGAAGGAGACCATGCGGTATTTAACATTGTCATCATTATCACGTGGGACATCATTATTATCGTTACCACTTGAGACTTGCCATTATCATCATCATTACCATAATGTGAGGGAGGCGCCGCCGTGTAGTGGCTAGACACTCGCCTGCGGACCGAAAGGACATGGCTTAGGTCCTGGCGGATCCGGACTTTCTTTCGAAAATGACCTTGACTCCCAGGTCGACCCAGCCTTTCTTTCGAAAATGACCTTGACTCCCGGATCGACCCAGCCTTTCTTTCAAAAATGACCTTAGCTCCCAGGTCGACCCATCCTTTCTTTCGAAAATGACCTTGGCTCCCAGGTCGACTCAGCCTTTCTTTCGAAAATGACCTTGTCTCCCAGGTCGACCTATCCTTTCTTTCGAAAATGACCTTGGCTCCCAGGTCGACCCAGCCTTTCTTTCGAAAATGACCTTGGCTCCCGGGTCGACCCAGCCTTTCTTTCGAAAATGACTATGTGTCCCAGGTCGACCCATCCTTTCTTTCGAAAATGACGTGACCCAGGTCGACCCATTCTTTCTTTCGAAATTGACGTGTCCCAGGTCGACCCATCCTTTCTTTCGAAAATGACCTTGGCTCCCGGGTCGACCCAGCTTTTCTTTCGAAATTGACGTGTTCCAGGTCGACCCATCCTTTCTTTCGAAAATGACCTTGGCTCCCGGGTCGACCCAGCTTTTCTTTCGAAAATGACTATGTGTCCCAGGTCGACCCATCCTTTCTTTCGAAAATGACGTGTCCCAGGTCGACCCATCCTTTCTTTCGAAAATGACGTGTCCCAGGTCGACCCATCCTTTCTTTCGAAAATGACCTTGTCTCCCAGGTCGACCCATCCTTTTTTTCGAAAATGACCTTGTCTCCCAGGTCGACCCATCCTTTATTTCGAAAATGACTTTGTCTCTCAGGTCGACCCAGCTTTTCTTTCGAAAATGACCTTGTCTCCCAGGTCGACCCATCCTTTCTTTCGAAAATGACTTTGTCTCTCCGGTCGACCCAGTCTTGAAAGGGTACCAGGCACATTAATGGAAAGTAAAGGCGACCGAGGTGATGTTGACCCCACCACTCACAAAAAGCTGATTGGTCTATAAAATATAGGTCTAGCCCTATATGCCCAAAGGTCCTTTGCTTTACTTTTACCATAAAGTGAGAATCGTTATTATCACAGGACACTTACCGGAACTTTTTTTTCAAGGAGAAAAGAAAGTGCGTATATTAGTCATAAAGAGTTTAGATAGGTGTCAGTATGCCGAAAGGCGTGAAAAGGGATCTTTACTTTTTTTTTTTACTTATTCACCACAGAGTATCTGTCACAGTAGTTCCAAAAAAATTAAATGGCTTAAAAAAAGTTCCATCGTATTGCCTGATAAAAATACCCTGGTAATTACTAGTGTTATTATTGTCGTCTAAGACTCGTTGTTGTCATTGTCATTATTGATTCTATTCTTTATATGGGACTCATTATTGAGACTCGTTATCATCATCGAGGTGCATCATTATCATACGGTACTTGCCATTATCATCTGAACTAATCGTTATCTTTTGCGACTCATCATTATCATGTGGGTCTCACCATCATTCCATTTCCATTCTAGGAACAACAAAAAAAAAAAAAAAAAAAAACTCGACCACGTTCAACCTGCTGTTGGCAGCGAGTAGTCTCCTGTTATATTTGTGGTCTGGTAATTTGCGCCACTTGCGTGGTTAAGATTGTGGTATGTCCGCCAGTTCTCTGTCTTTTTTTTCCTATCCTAATAGCTAGACCGCTTCTTCCTGTCTGTTTCGTAATTTGTTCTTCTTATCCTTATCTTTCATGTGTTTTTCATCTTGGGTCATCCTCATTCTCTTTATTATTTTGTCCTTGTGTCCTCCAGTCTTTTCCCGAAACTGTGCCCTTCTAGTTTTGCTGAGCTAGTTCGCAACTATTCGTTACATAACGTCCTTGTGGACCACCATTTATAGTTTTAAAATTGTGAGCCTTTTACTGTGCCAAAAGTATTGAAAACAATTTGTGGATAGATACAAAACTGTTTCAGTAATTCGCGTAGGATCATAGCGATCTTATAGATGTTTTCCTATAATAAGAGCAGGTCAGACGTGTAATTGTGATGTGGATGAAATGGTTGATGATGCCTAACTGTGATTCTAGACGACACGTCCTTATCGACCTGGACTACCAGTTATCCAGCGGGGCTGATCATTGTCATGTAAGACTCCGCATTGTCTTTAGGGGCTCAACATTATTATTGTCACGTAAGACTTATCATCTTTATCATTATCGTCTGGAGCTCATAATTAATATATACTCCTCAGGTGAGACTCCCGGGAGTGCTGTGATGAGAGTGACCCCCCCCCCAAAGAACCTGCTGATTGATGATGATGCTGTGAACCCACGCGGTCCGTGGCAGACCTTCGAACATAAAAGGGACCTACGGGTTTTATCCACTTGGAAACCACTGCCATGGGACATGGTTGACAGCAGTGGTCTCCACTCTTTTATTTCCCAGTTGGTGCCTCCTTTTAGTATATGACAACCCCCCCCCCCCCATTCACGCGGCGTGGATTGGGGCTAAACTAGATGGCTGGGTCTGACGAGCAGCAGCTACCGCATCATCTGCAGCTTCCTTCATTTTATTTGCTGATGAATCCTAGCCATCTAGTTTAGCCCCAATCTACGCCGCGTGAGCGGCGTGCGGTATACTCTCGGCGGTGGCGGTATAGTCCCCGGAAGTTCGCAATTCGGCGGTGGCGTTATAGTCCTGGGAAGTGCGCAGTTGACACGTGACTGAGGCCCTATTAGGGTATATTTTCCGCCTCTATAATTTGGGACCGTTATTTGGAGGATAGCTGTTTTACTGATAGTGGTAATAAATTAAAAAAAAACACACACACACAATAACCTGGCTGCCAGTGTGACTGTTAAATTAAACTCTGTAGCGGCGGATGGGGTGGGGGATCCTTGGCACTGAAAACAAGAGCCTGGAGAGAGAAAAACATCCACATAAATCCCAGTGCGAAATAACATTACAGAGAATCAGCAAAAACTAGTAATTTCGTGCCCAGATAGTATTTAGATTAGGCGTATGGTTTTGTCTTGATGACATCTGCTATTTTCGGTTTTAATGTTGGACACGGCACAGCTGAAATCACTCTTCTCACCAAGCTGGCAGCGCTGTTTCGTTTTTTAGGACTTACAATTTAATTTGTAAATTAACTGAGAAAATAATCTTAGTATAACAGATTAATACGACAGATGCACAAAGTTTTAAAATTACTTGACCCCCCCCCCCCCCATTTTGGGGGGGGGGGGGGAGGCTTCTTTCGCCCCACTCCCCCTCTTTCTGCCTTCATCTCCCTCTTTCCACCCCCCCCCCCCCCCATCCTTTCTTTCCGCAGGTAGAAGGTCACTGCACTAATAGAGTGGGAAACAGCGAATAAAGAACACAACATTTGCAGCCACAAAAATGCAAGTAAAGATAAATGTAATCCGGTGTTGGTACTAAGAATTGATACGGGAGAATCAGTTAAAGCGTGATTTTTAAGGAAACTTCAGAGTACTGTCGAAACTTGGCAGTATTCAAACAGAAAATGTATGAATGAACATCGTATGGGGAACACGAACTTTGGGGTAATGAACGAAAATTGGGACATAGTTACAATTGTTTGCACGTTAGTGGAGAACGTGTTTGATAATTCGAAGAAGAAGAAAAAAAAAAAAAAAATAAAAGAAGAAGAAAAAGTAGAAGAAGAAGAAGTAGAAGAAGAAGAAGAAGAAGAAGAAGAAGAAGAAGAAGAAGAAGAAGAAGAAGAAGAAGAAGAAGAAGAAGAAGAAGAAGAAGAAGAAGAAGAAGAAGAAGAAGAAAAATTAGTAGAAGAAAAAGAAAAAGCAAATGAAGAAGAAGTAGAAGAAGAAGAAGAAGGGAAAAAACGGAAAAAAAAACATGAATGAATAAATATAACAAAATATGCAAATGGAATAGAAATGATGATAAGTATTAGAATATGGTTTATTTATAG
The DNA here is from genome assembly GCA_905116865.2 of Candidula unifasciata. Taxonomy (NCBI): domain Eukaryota; kingdom Metazoa; phylum Mollusca; class Gastropoda; order Stylommatophora; family Geomitridae; genus Candidula; species Candidula unifasciata. The sequence goes on along the minus strand of CAJHNH020001225.1, from coordinate 17,575 downwards.
ACTCTTTTTGATTGAGGCCACCCCTGACGATTAAAAAAACAAGTAAAAAATACCGCCCATTTGTCTCCAGCTTTCTGGAGTCTTATGCGAATCGCATTGAAGTTTTTCTAGCCTATCTGACCTGAGGGAAGCAAGAACAGAATGAACTTGCCACTTTCATTAGGGAAATAACATCCATATTTGTTAGTATTAGACAGAGAAGATTCGCAAAGCTTAAGAATGAATAAGAAGCCGGAATGTGAACAACGTAATGCTGTTTACGAAACTGGGCGTGTGTTTTCAACGTTTGTTTATTTCTTTTATTATGGTTGTTAGTATGAAATTGAGTTTAAAGTTTTATTATGGCAGGTTACCGAGTTCGTAGATTCCGCCTGTGTCCCAGGGCCCCTTGGGGGGAGGGGGGCGGGCTTGTGGGGGAAGGGGGGAGAGACCTACTGGTTCCCTTACAAGCATGTCGTAGCAGCCGACTAATTAGGGGTTTCCTTTAAAGTTATAGTGCATCTGCCTTTGAGGCAAGGAACCAACAGTGCGTTATGTTAATTTACAGCCAAGCTTCGATAAATGTATGTTCCGGTCTGTACTCCCCGACAGTCGACAGGCTGGTGACTAGTGGGCCAAATCCAACCCGAAAAGACCTTAAAAACATGGCCCGCGGACCACTGCCGGCTTTACTGTATTATTTAACTTTCTGTTGGGGCTGGGACCTTATTGTAGAGTACAACAGATCTCTGGTCCATAACGATCCCCATTTTCAACGTGCTGGCTCCTGATTAAACTTAGTTGAACAGCCCTACTTCCGTGTGTCAGCTGCAGTGTGAGGGTGTCGCACTAACTGGTGTTATTCTGTTAGTTTCAGTTATTTTATGTTATTTGTTTCATTATTGTTACTTATGTGCGCCACGGTGGTGGTGTAGTGGCTAGATACTAGCCTGAAGATCGGAAGTTCGTGGGTTCAGGTTCTCACGAAGCCAGACTTTTTTTTTTAAAGTGACTATGGCTCCAGGTCGTCCCCTTCTTAAATAGGAACCAGGTATAGTCTTGGGAAGTAAAGGCGACCGACTCGATGTTGACCAGATCACCCAATAAGTGCTGATTGGTCTATAAGATTTTGGTCCATCCCAGTAACGCCTGAACGCCTGGAATTAATATTCGACTTTATTTTGGCCTTAGTTTTCTTCTCACTGTTTCATTGTAAACTCTTTTTAAACTCACAGTTTGTTTCTTTTCCATAACCTAATTATGTTTTTAATCCTGTGTTGAACCTTCTGTCCTTACCTTAACACAGAGTTGTATTATTCGTAGACTTTCCAGCGTTGTTTATTTTCATTTCTATTTTTGCTACCTTTTCAGTTCTTCGAAGCCGGCTATGTTTATTTATTTTGTATATTTTTGGGGGGCCAAGATATATACCCATGTTTGATTATTATGTGAGATATATTTGTGTATTGTTTGGCTTGTCTTTGAAAATCTTTTTAATTGACTAATGTTGGGAGCTGCGGTGGCATTGTAGGCGGACGCTCATCTTCTGGACCAGAGGTTTGGGTTCAAATCCGCATCAGATCAATTTTTTTGTTTTTAAATAATAAATTTAACTTCCATGTCTCCTCCGCCTCCTCCTCCCCTCCTCCTCCTTCTTCTTCTTCTTCTTCTTCTTTTTCTTCTTGTTGTTGTTGTTTGTTGTTGTTGTTGTTGTTGTTGTTCTTCTTCTTCTTCTTCTTCTTCTTCTCTTCTTCTTCTTCTTCTTCTTCTTCTTCTTCTTCTTCTTCTTCTTCTTCTTCTTCTTCTTCTTCTTCTTCTTCTCTTCTTCTTCTTCTTCTTCTTTTCTTCTTCTTCTTCTTCTTCTTCTTCTTCTTCTTCTTCTTCTTCTTCTTCTTCTTCTTCTTCTTCTTCTTCTTCTTCTTCTTCTTTCTTCTTCTTCTTCTTCTTCTTTCTTCTTCTTCTTCTTCTTTCTTCTTCTTCTTCTTCTTCTTCTTCTTCTTTCTTCTTCTTCTTCTTCTTCTTCTTCTTTCTTCTTCTTTCTTCTTCTTCTTCTTCTTCTTCTTCTTCTTCTTTATCTTCTTCTTTCTTCTTCTTCTTCTTCTTCTTCTTCTTCTTCTTCTTCTTCTTCTTCTTCTTCTTCTTCTTCTTCTTTTTCTTCTTCTTCTTCTTCTTCTTCTTCTTCTTCTTCTTCTTCTTCTTCTTCTTCTTCTTCTTAGTATTCACTAATATTTTGAGCTGAAAACAGGACATCGCAAGCCTGTTAGTTTATCCCCACCATGCTTTTTTTTTTAGGTAAGCGGGGTTAATGGGTTTATTACTTGCTACTTGATAGTATTAAAACCCCACCCAGTAACGCCAAGAAATAAGTGAAACAGTGTGTTCTTTAACTGAACTCGGGACAGTAGGCGTTTTTGTGGAGTACCGGCGGGACGACCGGGACACAATTGGAAAAACACGACTGTCCTAGTGAAAATGGGACGTGCGATCGCTATATTGTTAGGTGAGCCGTAGATCCGATCTTGTTCTCCACAATGGAGACCCAGCACCCCTCGGATGAAATCCCAGGTCAGCCCAGACTAAAGTGGGTGTCAGATATAAAGTATTAGGAAGTAAAGGCGGCTGGCGAGCTGTTGAACACATCACCCAATGAGTACCGATCATCATCATCTGCATTGCCAGATTCCACTTTTACTATTTAGTTTTTTGTTTGTTTTTGTCGGGAGATGTGAACCATCGTCATTGCACACGGTTATAAACCATAAGTGCTCTGCCACCAGTACAGACAGCCTATAAGAAACTGTCCGCCTGTAGCTACAGCGACGTTCCTCCATTCACCCCAGAGTGTTAACTCTGGCACCCATTTCCTATGGTACCCATTTCCTAGAGGCTAGGTGAACCCCGGGAACCGCCCGGTTTCGAACACCGACCGTGGGCTGCAGGGAATCGCAGGTGGACTTGAAAGTGAGCTTCCTATCGATTGGGCAGTTTATGGCAGAGTAAACAGATTACGATCCATTGTGGGATGGGTAGCACTAACTGCTGTCATTCCACGTCAATCTCTAAAGTTTTTTCTTTTCTCTAGATCTTTTCTGCCTTTCAGCGCCATGTTTTGAAGAGCCTCGACTACGAGCCTTGGTACGTGCTACTTAATTGCTAGTAATTACTGTCGCGGATAGGTATTCCATCGATCCATCGCCTGCGTTGTCGACCTCTAGTCTGCTTCCATTATGTCTAAGTGACCGGGCTTTCTTTGATGCATTATCTTGTAGAAGCCTTGACACGTGTCAAAAGCGTCTGATTTGTCTTTAATGTCACCAGTCCATCTTCTCATTTAAGCACAATCTTGCGTTCATGCCAGATCTTCTGAGGGTAGTGAGTACTGATTGGTTTGACTTCCACAGCAGAATGTTAAGCTTCAAAGTTATTTTTGCTTCTGACAGCGCTTTTCTAATGCAGTTTCCACATAGTGATAGTAGTCTACTATTTTGTTGCCTGTGCTACTGAGTTTAGTGCTTGGTGCCGCCCTGTGAGCTGTTTTTTTTTCGTGGAGTGCGTTTCATTTGTGACTTGTCTGTGTCGTGGTATTCAGTATGGCCGGTGGCCGTTTTTCGTGTGAGCTGGTGAAATACCTTATTTAATCATTCTAGGTGTGTATAGTAGCTAATTTACCGTGCTCAACTACTCCCATCAACGACAAACTGCATTTCCGGTGGCAACTGTTGGCTTTGGCGCCTCTAGCAACTCAAATTTGGATTTACTGCATGCGTAAATTTCTAGATTGTTCCGGAACTAATTGTTTGTTCACCAGTTTTTCAATTAGGACAGTGAGGGACATTTCGTTTGAATTTCGATGACTCTGGAATACCATCACAAGCACTAAATCTCAGAAGACCAACTACAAGATCAAGAGGACGGCCGCGGAAAACATGGATCGACAACATTAGACACTCTACGCCTTCACGGCATGACAATAGCCAGTGGCAGCCAACGTGCACTGGAACGCAAATTATTCCTATCCCACGACGCTTAACGGCAGAAGTGGTTTATGATGATGATGATGATGATGATGATGACTGAAATGGCGCAAGTATGGGAAAACCCGATTGCCGTAAAGTTGAAATCTCGCCTAAGACTAAGACCGATTGGTCTATACAGGCGTGAGTCTTGCTCGATGCACCGCTGGGTTGAAAATGCTTCTTTACTTTTGCTTATAATAGTTCGGTATTTGTGTGGTCTTGCCCTTACTCTGTGTTTCCTAAATTTCTTCAGTGTGGCAGTTGGTTCCAAGGAATTCTTGTCAAATGACCAAACAGTTTCAACTGTTGCAGCTTTTGACTGAATTGTTTCACTGCTTTCGGTCCTAGTCTTCTTCTTACTTCTCGATTTTAATGTTCGTTTATGTCCTTTTTACTCCAGAATAAAGATGCGTAGTTGTCCGCTCCAGTAATGCAGGATTTAACACTTCAGAGATGTCAACCCTATATTCATAAATCCCAGTAAGCCCCATTTAACAACATGGTTACAGTTAAAAAGATCATTAGTAGTCAAGCTAGGCTGCACCTAATTGCTTGGTATGCTATGATTTTTTTAAAATGTAATTCTGTGCCTTCTCCACATTAAAGGTTGGCTCCATCGTACCACTGCTGTCTTTGGGAACAATACGTGGTTAGGTCCAAATCTCTTCTACTTTTGCGGTTTTGGTACCACCGTGTGCAAACCATGAAAACGTTTGTTATTGTTTTTTTTTTAGGGGGGGGGGGGAGGAGGCAGTAGTTGGGGGGGGGGGGGTGTTGAAATAATCCGTCGGTTGTGGGAATCAAACCCAAGTTCCAACCAGACAAACTCCGACTACAGTACGTTGACAGTATCTAGAAATCCCGCCTGAAGAAATTGGCTGTGAACGAAGGAGCCGACAGACTGGCTGTGGCTGTAGCAGTTATTGGAGGATGAACTATGGACAAGGCAGACGTACTAAACCTGCTGCGTTCCTGAGACGTTGAGACTGTTGAGTCAAAGACAATGAACCACCTGCTGGAAATGAGTTAAATGAGTACAGGAATGCAGAAACCAGTTGTGGAGCAAAGACAGAAGACAGGTCAGTTCAACTCCTACTGGGTCAGGCGAGTGTGGAGACATTGAGATGGCTGCTGCATCAGAGGGAAGGGCATCAGTGGGTCTGACCGATGTCCTAGGAGGTCGAAACGTAAAACAGGTAACAAGTAATCAAATCCTAGTACTCTAGGACCCTGGAATTGTTAAATGCATCCTCTAAACTCTGTGCCACAGAGCAGCACCATGAGGCATAATTTTCGAAGTGGGGGTGGGGGGGGTAGAGGGGGGGGGGGGGGTGGGGGGGGGGGGGGGGTTCAAGAGATTTATTTTAGACCAAGCGGTTTCTCAATCCGCAGGTTCGCGACTTTTTAATTAGCGGGGGGGGGGATGGGAGGGGGGGGGGGGGGGTCGCCACAACATGAGGGAACTGTATTAAAGGGTCGCGGCATTAGGAAGTTTGAGATGAGAGCCACATAGCCTAGATAGATATAGGTATATTTCTTAAATTAGAAACCAGATTGTTTCTAAATAACAGATACCTAACTTTGAAAAACAATAAAGCAAATTGACAGTAATTACTATTACACTGTTGCCCCTTCAGAAACAAATTGCACCACTCCAGGACATACAGTGATTATAGTTTCAGAAGATAAAAATCATCGACTCTGTTCTTTGGAATGATATAAATTATTTGTTGTGAAAATGCGCACACATTGCAAGTGAATTATAAATAGGTCAGTCTGGCCTGAACATTCACTTCAAATTTATTTACCTGTCTGGCCACTTTCCATCCATTTGGAATTTATATAGAAAATGAAACTTTTTTTTAAAAAATCACAAAGTTTGTGTTATCCCCCCACCCCACCCCCACACACACATTTCTGAGATTTTAATATTATTAATTTGCGATCTCAGTTAATGTCTTTAGTGTTTTCTCTATTTAAAAAAAATATGCTACTTTTTTTTTTATTATTCAGAACATCTTAAGTTTTAGTTTTTTTCTTCTAGTGAAGTTAACAAGTTCTTGGCAAGCATTGTGGCTGCTATAATAGATCGTTACGATCTGAGGAGAATGGGGCTGTGAGGAGATACCAGGGGATCGGGGCCGACGCTCAACAGTCGAGGAAAAAACGAGACAGATGTAGAATCAGACAGTTACTGGTACTATCGGAATTGGACACTCCTCACTGGGTGCTGAAGATGGGGACGTAGCGCTTATGGAAGTGTCCCGAGTGCTTTGAAGTCTGATGTCGATTCTTAATTCAATATTCAAATTGTTGTGGCTGTAAAAGTTTAATGTGGAGGTTTTGTTGGCTTTATGGCATGTGTGAATAATTGTTTGCACCTTACCGTCTTTCAAGGCGATATTGTTACATTGTTTTATGGCAGAGACAAGACGGCTGCGTGGTCTCGAGGCATGGTGTCCGCCCCGAGTGCTAGAGGTTCTGGGTTCAATCCCTGGTAACGGCTGATATTATTTCACTTGGACTTCCAATAATCCCCCCCCCCCGGGGTCTTTAAGTAGTGAGATCGGATGCCCGTGTGTATTGTTGCGCACGAAAAAAAAATCTCTTGGCAGTTGGAAATAGAAAAGAGTAGCCTAACTGTGCTGCCCGGGCAAAAATTTTGAGTTTAAACAAATCTACCTAAAGTATTTCAGGATCCTCGCCGGTCCTACAGAACCTGTGCACTGTGCACTGTACTGAGATTCTTCGGACTCAGACTTGAGTTAAAAGAAGAACGGAGCCCTTATGTGTTACTGCCATGATCCGTTGTTCAAAGCTCAAACCCCATAGCAGGGTCATTGTCTTAGGGGAAGGTACGAGAGTCTGGGCTAATAGCCATGTCGCAAGAGACTTGGCAAGACCAGATAGTGTTGAAACGTCTTTCACAATAAGATAATAGGTTTCTCAGGGCTGCTGTTGCTTTTACAAAGAGATGAATATGAAAAAAAAAAACCTTTTGTATCTATACAGTCATTACGTGTAAGTTGTTGTTTATTTGCGTTCAGCGGCTGTTAAACCGTTACAGAAAGTCCTTGTTATTCGTCCCTTTCTAGACTTTGGCCTTGTTCAGTGGCCCAAGTTTTAAGTTTTACAGATCTGGGCTAATTGTATGCAGACCGTTAGTTCCTTGCTCCTTGGGCAGATGCACTCCGACTTGGAAGGAATACCCTAACTAATCGACTCCTTCGACATGCTTGTTAGGGAGGCAGTGGGTCGTTTCTTGTTTCCCTCACAGTGAGGCCCTGGACCCAACACGGGGGTGCCATGTTAGTTGACGCTCGTGTTTACTATTTCTTCTTTGCCTGTCTGTTAACTGGCAATAGGGCATAGATCCTTACATATTCCTGGCTCAGCTGACCTGTTTTTCCTTCTGTGTACTTCTATGTTAATCATCTTTGTTTTTTCCTTCTTCTTTTTTTTAAATGTAAGAGAGGTCTGCGTGTTTAATTTGCGATTCTTTGAAAATAAAGCTTATTTCTTCTTCTTCTTCTTCTTCTTCTTCTTCTTCTTCTTCTTCTTCTTCTTCTTCTTCTTCTTCTTCTTCTTCTTCTTCTTCTTCTTCTTCTTCTTCTTCTTCTTCTTCTTCTTCTTCTTCTTCTTCTTCTTCTTCTTCTTCTTCTTCTTCTTCTTCTTCTTCTTCTTCTTCTTCTTCTTCTTCTTCTTCTTCTTCTTCTTCTTCTTCTTCTTCTTCTTCTTCTTCTTCTTCTTCTTCTTCTTCTTCTTCTTCTTCTTCTTCTTCTTCTTCTTCTTCTTCTTCTTCTTCTTCTTCTTCTTCTTCTTCTTCTTCTTGGCTTCTTCTTCTTCTTCTTCTTCTTTTCTTCTTCTTCTTCTTCTTCTTCTCTTCTTCTTCTTCTTCTTCTTCTTCTTCTTCTTCTTCTTCTCTTCTTCTTCTTCTTCTTCTTCTTCTTCTTTCTTCTTCTTCTTCTTCTTCTTCTTCTTCTTCTTCTTTCTTCTTCTTCTTCTTCTTCTTCTTCTTCTTCTTCTTCTTCTTCTTCTTCTTCTTCTTCTTCTTCTTCTTCTTCTTCTTCTTCTTCTTCTTCTTCTTCTTCTTCTTCTTCTTCTTCTTCTTCTTCTTCTTCTTTTCTTCTTCTTCTTCTTCTTCTTCTTCTTCTTCTTCTTCTTCTTCTTCTTTTCTTCTTCTTCTTCTTCTTCTTCTTCTTCTCTTCTTTCTTCTTCTTCTTCTTCTTCTTCTTCTTCTTCTTCTTCTTCTTCTTCTTCTTCTTCTTCTTCTTCTTCTTCTTCTTCTTCTTCTTCTTCTTCTTCTTCTTCTTCTTCTTCGTCTTCTTCTTCTTCTTCTTCTTCTTCTTCTTTCTTCTTCTTCTTCTTCTCTTCCTCTTCTTTTTCTTCTTCTTCTTATTCTTCTTCTTCTTCATCTTCTTCTCCTCCTCCTCCTCCTCCTCCTCCTTCTTCTTCTTCTTCTTCTTCTTCTTCTTCTTCTTCTTCTTCTTCTTCTTCTTCTTCTGCTTTTTCTTGTTTCTTCTTCTTCTTCTTCTTCTTCTTCTCTTCTTCTTCTTCTTCTTCTTCTTCTTTCTTCTTCTTCTTCTTCTTCTTCTTCTTCTTCTTCTCTTCTTCTTCTTCTTCTTCTTCTTCTTCATCTTCTTCTCCTCCTCCTCCTCCTCCTCCTCCTCCTCCTTCTTCTTCTTCTTCTTCTTTCTTCTTCTTCTTCTTCTTCTTCTTCTTCTTCTTCTTCTTCTTCTTCTTCTTCTTCTTCCTCCTCCTCCCTTCTTCTTCTTCTTCTTCTTCTCCTTCTCCTCCTCTTCCGCCTCCTCCTGCTCTGTCTTCTTCTTTTATCTTCTTCTTCTTTTATCTTCTTAATTTTCTTTTCTTTTCTTCTTCTTCTTCTTTTTCTTCTTCCTTCTCCCCCTCCTTCATCATCTTCTTCTTCTTCGTTCACTCGAAGATATAAACGCGTTGGCCCATTTAGAACATGGCTGCAAAATTTGCGCCCTTCGGCCAACACGTCTGACTTCTGCAGGTACTTGTTAACCGGGTAAGCCTTCCCAGATATGTTTTGTTTTTAGCTAATGCATCTTTAGTGTCGTGTATCCACTTCATATAGGTCTACCTCTGCCTTGTTTTCCAGTAGACCAACTACCCTCTAACAAGCACTTGTAAAAACTGGCTAATTGGGGGGCATTTTCTTTGAAGTTGGAGAGCCTCTGACTGAGAGGCGGGGAACCAACAGTCTGCACGATTCTTCTTCGACGTTCACCGATTGACGAAATTGCGTTGTGCTTGTTTACGGCAAGGCTGCGATATTTTCACTTTTCGGCTGACACATCCGACAACATCAGGCATTTGTTCACCAGGTTAACCTTCCCGGTTGGTTTCGTTAGACAATACATAGCCTTATTCGTGTTGTATTCTCTTGTTTCTTTACCTTCAGGTTTTGCCCCCCCCCTCCCCCGGAGAACCTGTCACGGGCAACCGCGTTTAGACTGGTCGGTCTTCAGGAGAAAGCAGGGGGCAGATCATGAGCATTCATCACCATCCAAGGAGGCTTCCCTAAGTGCATAGCCGACAAATGATGCTCCGGTCTTGGGCTGACCCAAAGAAGCATCTTACCCTGCACATGGCTGCTCAACCTCACATCGGTATGCTGGGCTTCCCATTCGTCACGGGCTGCGTCCTCTGGAGATCAACGGAGATCAGCCTATATGCCCATGACATTGATGACTACGCAAATGGGCACAATCTTCCATTATTTCTAAGGTTGTTGCATCTGGACACTTTGCACATTTGTATAGGAAACGTATCCATCGGTCATGGTTGCCCCAACTGGTTCCAGCACTCAGACGAGAGGGTCAGTGGTAGTGGACGTTTGAACCTTAAATGTCAGTCAGTGGAACTTTCGACGATCGGATTGTTGGTCCCGACACCCAGATGAATAGGGTCAGTGGTACCTTGTCTGTCACACGTAAGGGTCTTCGACGCTTGGACTTCTGAACCATGCCTGTCACACAATAAGATATTTGATGTTTGCACATCTAAAACATTGCTGTTATGCTGTAGGATAGAACCGTGAGAAACCGCCCGCAGGATACGCTGCGTGTCTAAGCTGCGAACAAATCGCCTGGTCTAGGGCTGAGTCTTAGTTAGTTAGTTAGTTAGTTAGTTAGTTAGTTAGTTAGTTAGTTAGTTAGTTAGTTAGTTAGTTAGTTAGTTAGTTAGTTAGTTAGTTAGTTAGTTAGTTAGTTAGTTAGTTAGTTAGTTAGTTAGTTAGTTAGTTAGTTAGTTAGTTAGTTAGTTAGTTAGTTAGTTAGTTAGTTAGTTAGTTAGTTAGTTAGTTAGTTAGTTAGTTAGTTAGTTAGTTAGTTAGTTAGTTAGTTAGTTGGGTTATCGTCATTGCACTCCGGACATGTCCATAGGTGCTCAGATCCTCCCCTCAGTATGAAACCCAACGTCCGATGGCTAATAGTACCAGTTCTATGTTGATTAACAAGTCTTCTGGCGTGTCTGGTGTGCGTCTCGTTTTTTGCTGTGCCGATCTTAATTCCCAAGTCTGCCATTCTGGCGAGTGATGTGGATTCACTGCCACCAAAGTCCTCTATCCTTCCAATTTCTCTGAGGGCATTAATAATATCAGCATGATCCATAGGCTGACCGTCGGTAGTGATAGCGGATCCAGCCAACCTGTCAGCTCTTTCATTTCCATCGACGCCTGCGTGTCCCGGAACAAACATAAAGGTGACTCCACGCACAGTGGACTTCTGTAATGATTCAAGCCATTGTCTTCGCACTGAATCTGCCTGAACCCTTCGGATCATACTCATTGAATCACTGAGTATACACACGCGGGTGTATTTTTGTGTTTCAAGCCAGGCAAGCGCTTGCGTCACTGCCATCACCTCCATCGTCATGCTGCTGGTTGTCATGGAGAAGGCGCCGTTGGCTTCTTTTACTGTTCTGCCCGCTGAGCGTGCTGTAAATGCCCATGCGCTTCTTCTTTGGCGTATAACGGATCCGTCTGTATAGATTATTGCATCTGCTTCGTCCGAATTTTCACCGATGAGAGCATTGACCTCTGCATTAACAGCAACAGGATTCACTTCTCTACATCGCCTGTTGAGTGTGACAATACAGGAAAATGTACAAATAAACGCCTGAGGCACAGGTATCCATTCTGCACCAGGTATGATGTCGGTTAGGCTGCATATCTGCCTAATAACATCTTCTGCCCGACCTAGCCACGATTTACCCCTCTTCAGTCTGTCGCCCTTTTCACTAAAAAGCGCTTGATGCAGTGGGTGTTTCTTATCAGCACATATTTTGAGATATGCCCGAGCCCTCCACATCCTGATCCTTTGGTTCATTGTTGGAAAGTCAAGTAGATACCTCATTGCTCCACAGGATGTGTCTCTTGTACATCCCAAAATAATGCGCATGGCTTCATTTTGCACCTTTTCGAGTCGTTCAATCTGGGTAGCACTGACAGTGAGGATGGCCAGAGCGTATTCAATGGGGGAAAGGACCAGACCGTAGAATAGAAGTATTAGTAGTCTTTGCTCTATATTGGAAGCAGCCATAATCCTCATTGCAGATAGACCTTTGCGTGCTTTTGTTATCACATGGTCAACGTGTTCCCTGAATGACAAGCTGCGATCGAACCTCACCCCGAGAAACGTCATAACGTTGGTTCTGATCAATACATTATCACGCATTTTCACTTTTGGTAAGTCCGACTTGACAATGGGATTGTTCAAAGAGAACCATGACACTGATGCCTTCGAAGGATTGACATAGGCATTGGAACCATCACACCAGGCGGCAATTCGATCGAGTTCTTTGTGCATAGTGCTGGCGATCTTCTGTCTATCACGCCCTCGTCGATAAATCAAAATGTCATCAGCAAATGACAAAGTCCTTCCCTTTCCATTCAACTGCGGCTCAGTGATCATCACCGTATAAACGTTGAATAAGACTGGTGATAGCGGTGATCCCTGTGGCAAGCCTGGACATATCGTTTGCGGTTCTGAGAACCAGCTACCACATCTTAGTGTCTTAGTTGTTCACAGTGAGTGGCTGTTCAGTTCAGGGTTGCCATACTGGCGTTTTTGACCCCAGATTCCACAAATTTGGCGTATTTGAAATTGAGCTGGCTGAAGATAATGAGCTGAAGTATTTTGGCGTATTTGGATTTTTCCTTGCTTTTTCTGTTGCTCACATTTTCTTAATAGTTCCTCCATGAGAAACACGTAGATTTACTAAAAGCAATGAAGGCCTACAGTGGACATCTTTATTTCAGTTTGACTTTGTTGTGATGTCCTGGTACGGGCTAATGGAGATTCGCGCCATTCCTTATTATATTTGTTGTCTTCCTAAACGGATCGTGACTTCGATAAACCAAGGCCCTCTGTAAGTTATAGTAATTTACTAGAATAAATGCGGAAATTAAAAACAAAACCCACCAATAATACCAAGGGATTCAGACTGTTCCGAAACTACTTGAGGATAGAAAATATAGATTATATAGACCTAATTTGTGATAAATTGTATTACTTTTATTTTACCAATGGCCAAGTTGTCAAAAAAAAAAAAAAAAAAAAAAAAATGGAAAGCAACTTATGACGCAAGCATAATAGAAATAGGGAGAAAACATACCCACGGCTTAAAAGATCTTCAGACTCATTAGAGGCAGCATACTGTATACTGTGTCAGTGCACTGTTACGCAAAGAATTAGTAGCATATCAAATCATGAAAATCCGAAAAACAGGATGAAAACTCCGTCATAAAGCTATTCACAGCTTATTACAACAATTACTGCTAGGCAAAGTTATGATAAAGTTAAAGGCAGCAGAGTTGCAGTTTGCTGAGAGCATGACCTGCCATTGTGCAATACGCACGATTGATCATCTAACTAAAATCATGAGAGCGCATGGTCCGGGGAGTACATTGAAACACATACAGTTGCATAGAACTAAATGTTCATGCATAATAAACAAAATTATATCGCCTGCACTTAAAGCTGAAAAGGTTTACGCTGTATCATCCAATTGTTCCAGTGAGGATGACAGTCAGGAATTCAATCTAGAGCTTTTTATGTGAAGTTAGTACAATGTTATCTTTTTTTTGGTTGTTGCGTTTTTCTTGTGTATTTTGAGTAGTAGTTTGGCTTAAAATTACGTTTTTTTTTTTGTCTGGCAACCCTGACTTAGTTGATTACGACACATTGACATTGATTGGTCACTCACAACAAACCATAAAAGAAAATTAGTAACCACGGAAATGAGATGTCTGAGAAGGGCTGTAGGAGTGACCATAAGAGATAAGATCAGGAATGAGATCATAAGAGAAAAAGTCGGCACAGAACCAATTCTGGATTACATACGAAGACAGCAAGTGAAATGGTTTGCCCACTTAGAGAGAATGCCTTGTGACACCATACCATACAAAGCATACATGGAAAGAGAAGAAGGACGTAGAGCACGAGGTAGACCAAGAACAACATGGAAGGATAACATCCGAGAAACTCTACAACAGCACGATGTGCCTATGGTCGAGGCGGCCAGAAGAGCTAGAAACAGAACCTTATATCTCCCTCGACACCCACAGCGGTAAAAGAGGAAGTGAAGAAGAAGGAGAAGACATTGAGAGCATTTGAAATATTATTAAAATAACAGAAAATTTATTGATCGGCACTCATAGAAAGAAGTAGAAAGATAGAAGAACACACTAGACAACATAAAAATCGAAAGCCATAGTTACCGTGCCGGGAATCGAAACTGTCACCTCCAGACGGCGTGTGTGCCTCGCTATGGAAACAAGTGCACTAAGAACATGGTCACTAGGCACCCCCAAAAAAGGTGTCTTATTGGCCATGTCTATCGTACAGCTTGAAATCCACAACTATGGAATATTGACATCATTTATTTGAAACCATTGAAATGGCACCATAGGTTACAGAAATTTATATTAACGGAGTATATGTCGAATAACAAGCATAGCAACAATTTACGAACACAGTAGACCTTAATGTTTTGTCTAGAATACACAAAAATTTAAGAAAGGTTTTTGATTGGTAGGTTCCGGTGTGTATACGTCATTCCCACAAATAAACAGAGAGAGGACTCTTGAGGCCGTTAAATATTATATATATATTAGGGCTGTACCGAATATTCGCTTCGTATTCGCTTCGGGGCCGAATAGTGGGCCTAATAACTATTCGGTATTCGGCCGAATAGTTGCGGTCGGGCCGAATACGAATAGTGCTTACCTTACTCCCGTTTCTGCATACACTGTGATGGACTGAAATAACTCTCTTATTAACACAATAGTTGCTGTTGCCTAAGTCTGTCATAGCGGGGAAAACTGCGACCTGGTTGCGTAGTACAAACTGCATAAAATGCCAACCGCAGTGTGTGTGAGAGAGAGTGTGTACTGTGTGTGTCTGTGAGAGAGAGAGAGAGAGAGAGAGAGAGAGAGAGAGAGAGAGGGGGGGGGGAGAGAATGGGATCATGCATTTTTCGTTCTTTCAGGGTGTCTTTGCCCAAATCAAATTTGAAGATATTGCTAACGAGAATATGAAGGTGCGTTTAAATTATATCGAACGAACGGCCGAGCGAAAGATGGTTTTGAAAGAGGCGGGAGCCCGAAGACAACTAATCAGTAGTGTACAATGCGCCGCACCACGCGTAGACGTCACAGCCTGGTGCCTGGTGCGCCGGATGGACCCTGGACCCTGGACACCGGATGGACCCTGGCCACCGGATGGACCCTGGACACCGGATGGACCCTGGCCACTGGAGCGTTGGGTGGACACTGGCTGCCTGGTCCCGGAAGTTCAAAGGGTCAATTATTTGTTTTGCAAGTTGTCAAGGGCGTGACTGATTGTTTCTTTAAAAATAAAACCTTGTTGGGAAATCAAGATGGCGAAATGTTTTGCAAGTTGTCAAGGGCGTCACTGTTTGTTTCTTTAAAAATAAAACCTTGTTGGGACAAATAGGGGTATTTGAAAACAGCAGTGGGGGTGTGTGGGGGCACTCCATAAAGTGATGTAGTGTCGGTCTTTTTTCTCTTATTAAGCCAGTTCACATAGAGTGATGTATGAGATGACGCCCCCCTCTAGTCCATATATTGATGTATGAGATGACGCCCCCTCTCGTTATTAAACATATTATTATCCTTTTTTGTGGTCTTTTTCTCCTCTATACCCGCCTCTTTATCATTGTTTTGACGCCCGTTCTCCTCTATAACCGCACTTTTTTTATCATTGTTGTGAGGCCCCTTTTTCTCTATAACCCCAAGCCCACTACGACTTTAGGGGAGAGCCGCCCCTAGATTTATTATTCATATTGTGATATACGAAACCGGGTCTCTACCTTAACAAACAGGCCTTTATTCGCTTGTTTATGTTGGGTCCCTCTGTCTTATTCTGTTAGTGTGGGTCCCGGTCCCAATGTAGTCCCCTTCTTTGAAATACAAACACTTCACGTTGTTTCCGTTTGCTTTTCACCAATTGTTCACTAAGCAATGTCCGGTAGTATTCATAACGACTAGTTTCCGGTTTTTACCTTAATCCTCAACAAAACAATTCGACATCCGGTTCTTACGGAACCAAAAATAGTTGAATTCTACATCAATTCAATTGTTCACTAAGCCAGGTCCGGTATGGTCAAGGTTGGCGAATGCCAGACAATGATGTGAACTGGCGCGTGTTTATAGTAGAAGGGGAACTTTTAAGGGCGGTGAAAGGCGTGTGTGTGTGTTTTTTTTTTTTCCATCATCAACAAAAACAACATCATCATACAGGCCACGCTAAAGGCGCCTTGGGCATAGCTGCGTTTAGACCTAAGGTTTTTTATCGCCCTTTTATAACCACTATGTCTGTTTCTTGTTGCTTTGGGTATATAGGGCTAGACACATATCTTATATACTAGCCGACGTACCTCTTGTCTTTACGAGTTGTTTTATTCCTTAGTGTGATGGGTATATAGGGCTAGACACATATCTTTTTTCAGAAGTGGACGAACACCCAGAACTTTCCACCAGAGTGTACATCTGGTGAACACGAAGAAGAAGAAGTTGGGCACATAGGGCTAGATACTGGACGAACAACCGGAACTTTCCACCAGAGTGTACATCTAGTGAACACGAAGAAGAAGAAGTTGGGCACAGAGGGCTAGATGAATTATTTTATAAACGCCCTAAAACAAGTTGGGCACATAGGGCTAGATGCATTATTTTATAAACGCCCTAAAACTAGTTGGGCATAGCGGGCTAGAGGCAATATTTTATAAACGCCCTAAAACAAGTCAGTGCTATTGTTGTGTACTGTCAAGGTTGGCTAAAGTGCTTGGGGTTATAGTGGAGACTTCCTGCTTAAGCTTGTGGAAAACCCGTATTCGAACAATACTCAAACTGGAACTCTTTAAACAAAACCAGACAAATAATAGGTCAGCAGAGTATGAATCATCGTAGCAATCCGCAAATTTGTCAATATTTTTTATTTATCAGTCAAAAATCGCCCAGAGGTTGAAAACTCGAGAGCCCTGAAAAAACAACATTTCTTGTGAGAAAAAAAAAATCTTTTACAGCCGGTAAGTGTTTAATTTAACCGTGATCTGTGTGTGTGTGTGTAGTTATTTCACAGTCAAAGGCAGACTGTTGGTTCCCGGCTATTTCAGCAAGAAATAAACAGCCGGTTTCTACCCCACTAGGACATCACACAAGCGATAAACACCCAATGACACAAAGTGCCACCATCCGGAGTGGCTCGTCTCGATCAGTACCGACACCAACCGCTAGGTTTAGTGGATATCAAAACAACGACAGAAGCACCACCACCACCACCACCACCACCAGTCCTTAAAATAGAAGACACAGAGGCCTCGAGTCAGTTGTCCCCACCACCAGCCAAAACTATTAAGAAGATTGCTGAACCAGAGACACCGGCAGTATCGTCGTATACGCTTAGAGACAGAAAGCAAAAGTCTAAAATACCCACACCAAAGTGGGATCGATGGCCGCGTCACTGAGAAAACATTACTATGATCAGAAACAACCAGGTGCCTACAGTGGGGCTGTTGCCTTGAAACGCCATACCAAAAGCTCCACCAAACAGATCAAAAAATGGCTAAGTCATCAAGATGCGTATACTCTCCATAAACCGATTCGTCGACATTTCAAAAGACGGCCAATTATAACTAGTGGTATCAACCAACAATTCCAAGCTGATCTGATAGATATGAGATCTCTACGAAAAGACAACAAGGGAATGTCGTACTTGGTTACTTGTATAGACGTGTTCAGTAAATACGCCTGGGCGATTCCCATAAAGAACAAAACTGGAAAAGCCTTAGTAGAAGCAGTCAGTGAGATATTTGCCGAGCGGAAACCGCGCCACTGGCATTCAGACAAAGGGTCTGAATTTGTCAACAAAATATTCTTAAAGTTCCTCAAAGATGAGGGTGTTCATTTTTTCACCACAGAAAATTAAGATGTGAAAGCGGCGGTCGTAGAAAGATTCAACCGCACTTTGAAAGAAAAAATGTGGCGTTATTTCACTAAAACCAACAAGCAACGTTACGTCGATGTATTG
>CAJHNH020001224.1:1630157-1666803 GCA_905116865.2 Candidula unifasciata | reverse complement strand
TTCAAACGATCATCAGTCTGTAGCACGAACACAGATTAATCAACACTGTTATATAAATGCGCTGTCAAAGGACCGGCTTGGCCATCCACTGTTGTACACTTAATTTGTACATTCTTTTGTATACTTTTATCTTCAACCAAGTATTTAGGCCTAGGGTGCCTATTCTAGTATTCGCTGGAATATCGTCCTTGATGGCATTGCTCCAGTGAAGTCCTGCATTCTTATAACTGGCACACTGGTCACCGACACTAGCATCATGTAATACAGTCCGCTAACTTTAGACAAAGCCAACAAAACGCTTGTGACGGCCGCACATAAACTTTAATGGCATTAAAAGTTACACGTCACCAAAGATGATGATGATATTCAATAAAACGTAACGATAATAACTCTTTATTATCTACTCTGAGAATATAAAAGAATAACACTCTTTTCTCAATGGACTCCTGCCATTATAATAAATAAATAGACATTAAACTGTCTCCCGTGTAAGTACGGTTAATCAAACTTCACAAAGAAGGAACGTCTGCTTCGAACAAGGGAAATATCTTGACTGCCGAATCCTTTGTGTTCTGCAGGAGCCTTTGTGTTAATCGCCCAGCATTCAATTAGCTGGTATCCCAGGTAACAGACCCGACCGGTGGCCGCTGTGTGAACCTTTCACCTGCGCTGTGACCACTAGAAGAAACTAGAAGAAACTTTAACTCTTGGACTATAAGATTACAACAGTCACTAAAGATTTCGCTTTTTATGTTGCCTTAATGACCTCTTAACTCAGCCTCTTTCATCAGCCGGAGCCAAATTGTACGTCGTTCGAGGTGTTTGTCATACTATTTCAGTGGCGTCAATGGTTTCCCAGCTATTTATGTGCATCTGCTTTTTCTGCTTGTGATGTCATCTATCTTTAACATTTGAGCTAGTCTGTTATCGACGTACGAAATGCCTGCTTGCTATCACTTGCTTTCAATATTTCTGGTACACCTGCTGATATACCTTGCATACGGTCTGAGGAGAATGGCGCTGCCAGGAGTTACCACGGGATCTGGTCGACGCTCAACACTCAAGGGTTAGGCTAGACAGATGTACATTTAGACAGTACCATTCTCTTTCCCTCTGGTATCAGTGTGAAAGCTGTTTTGGCAGGTATATCAGGATTCATTCTCATAACCTGGCCAAGCCATTTCAACCTATCTTGGTTATCATACTGACAGGTGACAGATGACACCAAAATGCATTTATCAGTGAATCCTTACATACATTTTAAGAGGTACAGACATGGAGCACAGAAATGAACATGCTACGCTATTCACTGAAATATATGGAGTAGAAAAAAAATCACAGAGAAAAAAAAAAGGTAACGTCGAAAGATGTAAACCAGCGTCATTGCACACGGTTATAAACCACCAGTGCTCTGCCACCAGCGCAATCAGCTAATAAACTGTCCCCCTGTGTCGCCGTCCGCACGTAACTCCATAGCTACAGTGACGTTCCTCCATTTACCCCAGAGTGTCAACTCTGGTACCCATTTCCTAGAGGCTGGGTGAACCCCGGGAACCGTCAGGTTTCTAACACCGACCGTGGGCTGAAAAAAGTCGCAGCTGGATTTGAAAGCGAGTTTCATGTCGACTGCGCTAACGCGGCCCCAAAAAAATATCACCCAGCGGGGAATGCAACACCGATCACCCGCGTGTCAGGTGGATTACGTACAACTGTACTACCAAAGACTCGACCTAATAACCACAGAGAATAAACACCTGTAACAGTGGTCTCTAAACTTTCATCAGGTCGCGCCCCCTTGAGTATATATATATATATATATATATATATATATATATATATATATATATATATATATATATATATATATGGCGAGACCTCCACAACCCCCGTGAGTATACGGCAAGACACCAACGTTCCATTTGATTATATGACAAGAAACCCAAGCCCTCAACCCTCCTTGAGTATACGGCAAGACACCCCATCACCCTTGAGTATATGGCTAGATATCTCCGCCCCCGTGTGTATGTAACAAGACACTCCCGCCCTCCTTCCCTTGAGTATATGACAAGAAACCCACGCCCCCTTGAGTATACGGCAAGACACCCACGCCCCCTTGAGTATACGGCAAGACAACCCGCCCCTTGATTAAATGAAAAGACACACCCTCCCTCGAACCTTTGAGTATATGACAAGATACCCACGGCCCCTTGAGTATACAGCAAGACACCCCGCTCCCTTGATTATATGAAAAGACACCCCCGCCCTCCCACCCTTGAGTATACGGCAAGACACCCACGCCCTCTTGAGTATACGGCAAGACACCCCCACCCCAGCCTTTCGAGTATATGACAAGACACCCCCGCCCTCCTTGAATTTATGATAAGACACTCCCTCCTCTTCAAATATATGACAAGACACTGCCGCCCCCCTTAAGTATATGACAAGACACCCCCGCCTTCCTTAAGTATGTGATAAGACACCCATGCCCCCTCCCTTGAGTATATGAAAAGACACCCTGCCCTCACACCCTTTAGTATATGGCAAGACACCCACGCCCTCTTGAGTAAATGAGAAGACACACCCGCCCCCCCCGCCCCCTTGAGTATATGACAAGACACCCCCGCCCTCCTTGAATTTATAATAAGACACTCCCTCCTCTTCAAATATATGACAAGACACTGCCGCCCTCCTTAAGTATATGACAAGACACCCCCGCCTTCCTTAAGTATGTGATAAGACACCCATGCCCCCTCCTCCCTTGAGTATATGAAAAAGAACACCCTGCCCTCACACCCCTTTAGTATATGGCAAGACACCCACCCACGCCCTCTTGAGTAAATGACAAGACACACCCGCCCCCCCCCCCGCCCCCTTGAGTATATGACAAGACACCACCGTCCTGCTCAAGTACAGGACAAGACACCCCAGCCCCCCCCCCCCTAAATATAATGTATATATATATATATATATATATATATATATATATATATATATATATATATATATATATATATATGACTAGACACCCCTGCCCAACTGCCTTTGAGTATATGGAAATCCCCCCCCCCCCCCCCCCCACACACACACACACACTCCCCTATCTGAGTATATTGCAAGACGGTCACGACCCCCATTCCCACTCCTCCACCAACATGAGAAAATGAGATTGAAAGGAGGAGGATAATAGATTCTGCAACAAGACAACAGAAAGTATGGGGTTACGTTTTGGTCAGAATGTGTTCTTGATCTACCTAGTACCTTTAGATATGACAAATGAATAAAATATAGACATTAATATGTTATAATTTTGACAAGTCATCTGGAGTATTATACATTTTAGTTAAGCGCTGACGCTTCTGTTAGTCGTAATATATAATTATTTATAAGGTACAACACAAGAATAATTTACACTCGTGTGTCCAAGAAAGGACAAAAGTTAGCAAGCAGACAATAAGTCAGATCTTCAAACCTAGGCCTCACAAACTCGAGTGGATCAGTCACAGTTACGTTAGTTTGAATAATTATGCAGAATGGGATAGTAGCGACCAGCACGTCATGGATGGGAGGCCAAGAAGCAGGAAACCATCCCACCAAGAAACCCATGGTCCGCTTGGAAGGCAACATCGGACAGTCCCCTGTTGACAGAGGATTTGAATGGAACAAAGCTCAAAGGAAAACTGCTGACAGAGAAATCGTGTCATGTCTTTGATAAACATTTACACTCTAGGGGAGGATCAGCAAAGTAAGCAAGTAAGTAAGTGTCCATTGCCAAAGGGAATTATGGGAACTAAACTAATACATTGGCATTGGGTGCAAGATAGGATCACTAACATGGAGGTGGTGGCAAGAGCAGGTACTGCAACAGTTTTCTCAATGTTTAGTTTTCGAAAGCTCGATTGGCTGTGTCACATCTGGAGAATCGAGGATAGTAGAGCCCCTATGGACATCTTCTGCTAAGGGCCTTGCTAGTCCCCTTCGCCATCGCCATGAGCTGTGAATCCAGTGCCTCCTCATAGCACAATATAACACTGTCTTCTGGTAAGATGGAGAGGTGCCAACAACACGTGTCTATTAAACTATTTGGTACATATTTTTTTTTTTTTTGGGGGGGGGGGGGCAATAATAATCTAAGTAAAGTCAAAGTAAAGGACCCTTTTCCACGCCTTTAGGCGTATAGGGCTAGACCTATATTTTTTAAAGACTAATGGGCACAAGATGGGTGATGTGGTCAGCATCACGTTGACCACCTTTACTTCCCGGGACTGCACCCGGTACCCATTCAAGGCTGGGTCGACGTGGGAGCCAAAGTCATTTTTGAAAAATAAAAGTCCGGCTCCACCAGGAAGCGAACCCACGACCTTCCGATCCGCGGCGAGCATCTAGCCGCTCCGCCACTGCGACTCCCAATAATAATGTAAATCGACTTGAATGAAAGCTGATTTAATTTTAAACGTTTTTCTTTCCTGCTTGCTTTTGTTATTTTATTTTAATTAAATAGTCCCCTGCGTTTCACATGTACACAACTGTATTTTGATTATGCATTCCATGTGTCTTCCGGGTCCCCACAGTCAGTAATACGAGAAAAGATACACTGCCTCCCTAACAAGCATGTATCTTTATACTTTCTGTTCCATTGTGCATGATCTACTGTCCTTTTCTTTTTAATCACAGGAGAAAAAAAAAGGAGGGGCAGGTGGGGTGGGGGGGGGGTGGGGGGTTCCCCAATACTTAGGGGCTGCATGAGGGTCTTGCAATATACACAAAAAGGAAGGCGGGGTCGTGGGGGTTTAGTCATATTCTCAAGGGGTATGTGGGGTTCTTGTCTTTGGGGGGAGGGGGCACGACCAGAAAAAAAAAAGGTTGAAGAACACTGGTTTAGACATATAGTTCAATATAAGGACATCGACTTCTCGCTGCACTCCCATCAGATGACCCAAAGAGGACACGATAATTCCGCGGTTGTGTTTTTAATTTATCGAATGGAAATTGGCGAACAGTTCGTGCCAGGAAAGACATTTGTCACAGCGTGTGTTGACCAAACCAAGTGCGAACTAAGGTTGTCTTGCCAGAGTGATCTTGGGGAAATTTGGTCCCTCCAGGACTGGCAATTTGTGCGAGGATTTGTTAGTCACGGCGCACAGGGAACATTCAGTGATGTCGCGGAGTTGACTTATTTAATCCTCTGTGTCTTTCTTTGTGCTAATCACATTTTCTGTCCTGTTAATCGTCGAGAGAGAAAATGGAAAGTGGTGTTTTCACAAGACGAGAATGTTACTAGTGTTATGTAGCAGCCAGGCAAAGTGGTCGAGCAATCTCTTTCTTCTTCTTCTTTGCCTTCACCGGCTGTTGACTCCGGCTAGACGCTACATACCCAAAGTTCTCGGTTTGAATCCGGGTAGTAATATACAAACTGGCTCCTGTATCGACACAGCATTATATGAGTAAAATAAATCATGCTGGGAAGTAAAGGCGACTGGTGTGATGTTGATGCAGAGTGACGATTGATCTGTGAACATCTGTGAAGCATAATATGCACAATGCTTCTCAGTGTAACTATGGTGTTTTATAAGGGGTCTCGAGACATGGTGTCCACTCGAGTGCTAGAGGTTCCGGGTTCAATCCCACGGTAAGAGCTGGGATTTTTTCACGTGGACTTGGACATCTAGTAATTCCCCCCCCCCCCGGTCTCTGTGTAGTCAGATCAGACGCCTGTGTGTATTGTTGCGCACGTAAAAAAATTACCTTGGCAGTTGGAAATCAAAAAGAGTAGCCTAACAGCGCTGCCCGGGCAAAAATTTGGTGTTAAAAATCTACGCAAAGTATTTAAGGAGCCTCGCCGGTGCTACAGAACCTGTGCTTCTACGGACTCAGACTTGAATTAGAAGAAGAACGTAGCACTTATGGGTTACTACCCGTGTGCCATGATGTTGATCCGTTGTTCAAACCTTAAACTGGTGTTTTACATACTTTCACCCATCCATAAATCTCGCTACAGTGACCAAATCAGAGCCTCTGTGGTGTACCGGCTGCAGGTCCTAAAGCCATGGGTTTATGCTGTGACGGAACCATACTTTTTTTTTCCCGGAAATGAATTTACTCCCAGTCGACCCAGCTCTGAATGGGCACTAAGTCAAATCCTGAGAAGTAAAGGGACCTGTGTGATGTTATCACATCATCTGCCAAGTGCAGAAGGCGAGGAAAGGAGTGCTTTACTTGCATTTACAACTAGCAGATGAAATAAATGGCCAACGGGAACTGGTGATCAATTCACAACAAAAACAGAATCAGTCATCGACAAATGGATAGATAAGCAGACAATAAGACTATGAAAGGCGGACTGATATACCTTATTAAATAGGGTACACGCACGTTAGAACTGGAGACTTAGATTTAAAATAATATAAATGACTTATATTCATATATATACCCATACACACACACACACACATACACACACACACACACACACATATATATATATATATATATATATATATATATATATATATATATATAGAGAGAGAGAGAGAGAGAGATAGACTGGAAATACCGACTGACAGATGGGCGGGTGGTCGACCATACAGACAACTGACGCAGAGAAAAACGGAAATATATATAATAATCTAAAAGTCTATCATATTGTCTGCCTTTCTTTCCGTTTTTCTGTCTATTCACAGAATATAGTCTATTGAATACTGCTATTGCCAGATTTCAGTTTTTCTCTGCGTCAGTTGACTGTATGGTCGTCCGCACGCCCATCTGTCAGTCGGTGTTTCCAGTCTATCTGTCTGTGTGTGTGTGTGTATATATATATATATATATATATATATATATATATATATATGTGTGTGTGTATGGGTATATGTATATATATATATATATATATATATATATATATATATATACCATGTGGAATAATTGTAAACAGATAGAGGGTCAGAAAGAAACGTATATTTTAGCTATTTCTATTTAGCCATGTGAAATATGTGATTCATTTTTTTAGCTCCTACAAGGCAAGAGATGTTATGTGTAGAAACTCCTGAAGTTTTTTTCTGTGACCTCCCCCCCCCCCCCCCCCCCCCTTTTCCCCGACACACACAAAATACACATCAGACCTGTATTTATGTCTGAAGATACAATTTTTATGCTCTTGTTTCAATGTTTGCCACATCTGGAGTGCGAAGCTTTCAAATGCAGACCATAAGTTAAATCGCCGGGAAGATTATATCTGCGGAACCGATGACAGAATTATTGATTTCAGCAGCCCTTTTTGAAATGGATCATCCTTCCTGGCTAGGAAATGGGTTGCGTGAATATTTCGAGAAATGCTTTTTCTAGAAAAGAACCGTTGAGTTAGATATGAAAACTGTACGTTCTAGACAAGAATAGTTGAGTAAGATATAGAAAGTTAAACGTACTGAGCAGGAAACGTTAAGTTTAATAAAAAGAATAATCTTTGGGGAGGAAAGTTGAATTAGGTGTTGAAAACAATATGGTCTGGCTCAGAATAATCAATTACTTTACAGAAAACAAGGAGTTTCGAGCAAGAAGCATTGAGTTAGATATAGACAAGTATTCCCTCGGGAAAGAAAAAAGATGGACAGAACATTATGTGCAAAGCTAACTAATATAGTAAATACAATTCTCAAAAAGAATATAATTAAACAGTACTTCCTGCTCCCCTCAGCCCCTTTCTCTACATCAACTTAATCATCAGCATCATCTTCTTCTTCTTATTATTATTTTTCTTCTTCTTCTTCTTCTTCTTCTTCTTCTTCTTCTTCTTCTTCTTCTTCTTCTTCTTCTTCTTCTTCTTCTTCTTCTTCTTCTTCTTCTTCTTCTTCTTCTTCTTCTTCTTTTTCTTCTTCTTCTTCTTCTGCTTCTTCAACTTCTCCTTCCTTTTCGGTCAAACCATCTTATATCATGATCTTTATTCAACTGTAGGAATGAACTGGTTTTAGTGCTAGTCTGTATTTTGAGTTATATCTCTTCTTGTTATCCCGGCAGCACCTGTGTGTCATTTCATCTCTGTTGTTATGATTAAATTGAACTGACATTCTTATTTTCTTAGTTTGTTACATCATGAGAGCCACGTCGTGAGGTCTTCTACTGCCACATATGGAGAAATTGGTCTGGGTTCAGTACTTAGAAACTGAAGCACTTTGTCTGACCGATCAAGGCGGGTGAAAAAGGGAGGGGGGAAGGGGAGAGGGGGGCTAACTCGTTTCCTTAGCTCTGACCGTTATGGATTGCATTTCACACACTGTCTATCCTTTTGCACATTTGAGCTTTTCTATGGGCTTCTCTTTCTTCTTTTTCTTTTCTCTGGAGATCTCTGGAACGGGCCCTTCTATCGCTTCGTATATAGTACTTTTCAATGTCTCCAATATATCTGAGGTCCATGTTCTGAGTGGTCAACATATGGATCTGTTACCGTTGATCCTTAAACCCCCCCACCCCCCCCCCCCCCCCCCCCGCTCCCTTTCTCGATGTTGTTTTTGTTATTACTGTTACTGCAGAAAATGGTAAGAAAATGAGAAACAGGAGAGACTTCTACCCCTTGATCTTCTTCGTCTTCTTCACGTTCACCGTCTGTAAACTCTGACTTAAGTTCTGGTTGTTCATCCACTTCTGGACTTTAGTCTTGTTCCAGAACTTGAGTTTTGCTTGCGCATCCGTTTTACAGGTCTGGTGTTTTTTGTACGCAGACTGCTAGTTCCTTACCACTCATGTAGATGACTCAAGAACTGACTCCACAAAACATATTGAGATAATAATTTTTTAATGTTATGCGAGGGAGAAAAGTTCATGATATGCGAAGGAGAAAAGTTCATGTTATGCGAAGGAGAAAAGTTCATGTTATTCGAAGGAGAAAAGTTCATGTTATGCGAAGGAGAAAAGTTCATGTTATGCGAAGGAGAAAACTGGAGTACATAGTGGCGGTGGGAAAGCAGGAGGGTTGAAAAGGCAGAGGGATACCGATGGAGGCGATTCTAGACAGTTTGACATCATAGCAAGAAAGACCATGTGTGTTTCAATTGATAGAAAACAAACGAGACGGAAGGTTGTAGATTAGGGACATGTCTACCCGTGTGGGTTCCGGGGCCCTGCTAAAGGGAAAACAAGAATAGACCCACTGCCTACTCAGAAGCATGTCGTAAGAGTCGACTAACTGGGAGCTTTCTTCGAAGGCGGAGTGCATCTGCCTGAGAGGTAAGGAACCAACAGTCTGCATACAAATTAGCCAGATCTGTCAAACGGATGCACATATTAATTCAGGTTCTGGAACAGGACTGCAGTCCGGAAGTGGACGAACAACCAGAACATTCAGCAGGTGTTTACAGCCGGTAAACGCGAAGAAGAAGAAGAGGAATAATAATATAATAATAATAATAATAATAATAATAAGAAGAAGAAGAAGAAGAAGAAGAAGAAGAAGAAGAAGAAGAAGAAGAAGAAGAAGAAGAAGAAGAAGAAGAAGAAGAAGAAGAAAAAAGAAGAAGAAGAAGAAGAAGAAGAAGAAGAAGAAGAAGAAGAAGAAGAAGAAGAAGAGGAACATGACCACCGACGCCGCACGGCATGGACTATAAGAAGATGTCAACGGATGCACTGACCAAGATCCAAACCACTGAGCCACCCCTCCACCCCACCCCCACCACCCCATCTCCACCATACACAGCGACAATTTAATTATACGGAAAAGGGACCAGAAAGAATATTTCTGCGAAACATACTCCGGCAGCGTACAGCGTCGTCCATTTATTTCTGGAAACGTGACCGGATACCCGCGTTCTACTGCACAGATTTCCATAACTCATCTCCGTCCCGGGAACTCAGCCCAGTAACGGCACGCAGACACTTTCATATTGTTACAGGCGTGTTCTGTTATATTCTCCTACAGTTGGGAGTTTGACCAGAGTTCTTTGGCATATGGGACTGACATGTAGCTCTTTAATGTTTGCTGTTTATTTTGTTAACGTTCAGTCAATAACATATGTAAATGGTCTTTATTTCTTTCTTTCTTTCATCTGTACATCTGTCCCTTTCTTTCTTTCTTTCTTTCTTTCTTTCTTTCTTTCTTTCTTTCTTTCTTTCTTTCTTTCTTTCTTTCTTTCTTTCTTTCTTTCTTTCTTTCTTTCTTTCTTTCTTTCTTTCTTTCTTTCTTTCTTTCTTTCTTTCTTTCTTTCTTTCTTTCTTTCTTTCTTTCTTTCTTTCTTTCTTTCTTTCTTTCTTTTTGTTTGTCTGTCTGCCTATCTCTCTGAGCATATACGTCAACGGAACATACATTCCAAACCAACATACTCTAAATCCTCATGTCCATCTTTTTTTTGGCTGTTGTGCGTTTTCTAGGCAAATTTTAAGTTTAGTAGTTTGCCATTGAGAGAGCTTAACATCATAATAAAAATAGGAATTGTTAAATGTTATGTATACTCAGTTCTGCTGTATGGTGCAGAATTGTGGACAATGAACAAGCTGCAAGAAAATTGAATTGAGTCTCTGTAAATGTGGATATACTGAAGAATAGGTCGTATTATATACAGAGGTTCTAAAAAGGCTACAAAGAAAAAGATAATAATGGAAAGAAATACAACAGAGACAACCGAAATACGTTGGCCAAATTCAAAGATATAAAACACTTTTAAAAACCATACTGGAGGGAAAGGCTAAAGGCAAGAAAGCAAGAAGTAGGCAATGATACAAGTAGGAGGACAACATCAAGAAATGGACTGGCAGCAGTCTGAGAAAGTGTACAACCAGGACAAGGGACAAAGCGTGTTGGAAATCCATGGCAGCCAACGTTCACTGTGGAGACGGCACCTGATAGATTGATGGGGATTGAAAAGTTAGTTGTAAACCAACGAGAAAACACTTAGACACAAGGAAGATAAATCCATGAAAAACTTTGGGGAACTTTTGGAGGCATGTTGCTGTCTCGGAGGCAGCATAGCTGTAACCTGAGCATATAAAACAGATCGCAAAGAAGATGAAAAAAAAAACTGCAAATAGTTTCAGGATTTCGCAAACCAACCCCATCGTTTAGTTGCAGTTTTTTTTTGGTTTTCTGTTTTATTTTATGTGGGTTTTTTTCTTCTTCTCAACGTTACAATGCTCTTACCGTTGTTAATATTATTGTAACGGTAAGAGCATTGTCACTTTGAGAAGAAAGAAAAATATATTATTGACCCCCGTGTGGGTTCCGTTGCCCTATTGTGGGGAAAACAAGAATAGACCCACTTCCCCCTGAAAAGCATGTCGTAAGAGTCGCTAACTGGGCAGCTTCTTTTGAAATCGGAGTGCATCTCTCTGAGAGGCAAGGAACCAACAGTCTGCATTCAGTTGAATCAGATCTGTAAAACTGATGCACGCGCAACACTCAGGTTCTGGAGCAGGACTGCAGCCCAGAAGTGGACGAACAACCAGAACTTTACGCCAGAGTGTACAGCTGGTGAACGCGAAGAAGAAGAAGAAGAAGAATATTATTATAAAGAGGTCTGCGTGTGGCTTTAAACGGCGTTATATCTTGACAGTTGAAATGCTAATCTATCTGCCTAATATGATTCTTCTTTCTTTTGTCTTTTGTCTGACTTGTCGCGATCAATACGGGGCCGTCATCAGCATAACCTAGGTTATTCAACTTTATAACCATCAAATACAATTTATGGTATATTTATGATAAATCCCATGATATATTCACTGAAAAGAATTATGGGGTTAGTTCACGTCCGTGTCGTACGTCCCTCTTTATTCTCTAAAATCTTCCAAAATTGTTTATAATTGTTTAACTGCTGTTTGCCGCCAAAACATGTTCTTAATTACTCGCATATAATTTCCATCGATGTTTAATTATCAATGTTTATTGATTATTTCCTCATGTGCAGATCAGTTTTTATTTCTACAGCTCTTTCCAACAGTCGTGAAAAGCTAACTGCTTTGCAACATGACTCATATAACTTTTTCTGCGATGGTCTTCACATTCTGAACTACCTGGTTTCTTTGTCAGAGCAGAACATTTGGATTTTAAGAGGTCTATTGTATATATACTCCTATTGTCTAAATTTATTTTAAAGATCTAATATAATTTCTTACTCGAACCAAGTGTGTGTACACCCTGCCTGTATCAAGTTGGGTTCTTTTCGTATTTTTTCACACCATGAATAATATCATGGGGTCCGTCTCTCCGCTCTCTGAAGCTTGCAATCGCTGAACTCAGCGACCAACGCTGGTCATATCAATTACACAGCTTTTGCCTAATCGCCCCTCTTTAGCTTCCAAAATGTGGCCTCCGAACCCACTCTAGTGTGGTCTTCCCTTAATTTTACTTGTCTGCATTTGACTTGGCTTGACCTTTCTTTTGATGACATATCCTGACTTCATCTGACCTATCTAAACTTGACTAATCCTAAGACATGTAACATAAAAGAAGCAATTAATCACATGTGGCACGGGAAAATTATGACAAGTCAGTTCCGTTCGTCCTACACTGTACAAAAATTTTATGTCAAATATGTACCAAAGCTGGAATAAGACACACCAACACTGGATTATTCTTAGTATAATCTTCTGCATATCATCGCAGATGGCATTGCTGCCCCATGTTGGTCATAATGAGATCTGTCATATAAGTTTTATTAGATAAAGTCTTTGTGCGAGTAGAATGATGTTTTCTTCTTCTTTTGCTTCTTCTT
Organism: Candidula unifasciata; assembly: GCA_905116865.2. Taxonomy (NCBI): domain Eukaryota; kingdom Metazoa; phylum Mollusca; class Gastropoda; order Stylommatophora; family Geomitridae; genus Candidula; species Candidula unifasciata. Next base: position 1,654,117 of record CAJHNH020001224.1, on the reverse strand, counting down.
CTTCTTTGTTTTTTCTTTAACCGTGAAACATTATTTTATCTCAAAATGAGAATAATTACAGAAGGCCTATTTAGAAAAGAACTTACAAATGTCCAATAAAACAAAAGCACCCAAAAAGTGCTAGGGCATTTTTGCAAATTGCTGTTTAACACACACACACACACACACACACACACACACACACACACACACACACACACAACTAATTTTTTAAAACTAGGAATTAAATCGCTGCTATATAAAATCGTTTTAATGAAATAATGGAATTACATTAGATGACACAAGGAAGATTACAATCTAACCGCTGTAACTGACAAGAGACATCGCTGACGCAACCATGATAATTTCAAACAATTACAGAATTGTTTCATAAGAAGAATTCAGTGTGCCGATGCCATTTTTTTAATTCAGATCATTTATCAAAGTAATTTTGGGGTAACCTCAAACGGTCGAAGAAGGAAATTCTAGTTTTAAAAAAAATAGAACTCTTAATTTTTTAAATCGTATTGGAAAAAAATATCGACAACAATCAAGTCACAGGTAGTCATCGATACACATGAGATATAATCTAAAGAGATGATATACGAACTTAGTCTCAGAGATTGTACAAGTGGGAGCACAGACACACTGTGTGGGTAATCACCTGAAGCCATCTGTCAGTGTCAGCAGCGTGTAAATGATTGATTAACTGACAATGAAATACCAGGCTTGAAAAAAAATTAAATTGTGAGAATATTAATTCGATTTTAGACCATACTGAAGTAATTAACAACACTGAAGAGAGCAATATGTGTGTATGTGCACGCGCGCGCGTGTGCCCCTGTAGTAATAATGATCTGTCGTTTAATGACCTCACTAGACTTGGATTTAAATTCTAAAAAAGGTAACGAAAAAGTAAACTGACCTCTGACCACATGTGGTCACGACAGAGCAAACATTAAAAAATACAGTTCTGTCATAAAATATTCTCCAAATTGAACTCACTCATAAAGCAACATTAAATTATCATCAATGATGAACGGAGCCTATCGAATGTCGAGTGGCTACGAATGTATGAATCAATGAATCAGTCAAATAATCAATGAATCAGTCAGTCAATCAGGAATTGACATTCCTGCACTAGGGACATTCCCACGAGTGCTTCATATCCTTTCTCATTAAACGTCCGTCTATGTTTTCCCTGCAGTGTTGACAATCTAACAGATTCTCTGCTCAACCCAGCTGAATAAGTCTGTCAGTGCAGTGATACTCGGTCTGTTCTGCTGCACTGCCCACTTGATACCAGAGCCTTCACCACTTCGACTTTAACATAACGTAGCTAAGCTCCCAGAGGGGCAGCAGCTGCCATTATATCAGCCTGTTCATTACCCCGCACACACGAATCTCCTAGACAGAAAATACGTGATTTGCTCCTAAGGAGTTATCAAGCGATGCAAACCACTCTACTCGCAGAACACCAATTGCATGCTCTTGGGGCCGTTGGATTGAACTAAAGAATATGTGAGTTCAGCAACATATCTCCGTAACTATAACACTTCCGTCCTAATGTGAGACGCAATCTTCCTTTATTTTAAGGCTATAGTCGCGGGTCCTAATATAAAACAACCTATGGGTTAAACGGAAATTCTGGGGACCGCTCTACCGGTGATCCTCATTCGAATGGTAGCACTTTGTCCCACCGGGTGTTGTGATGTCCTCGTAAGGTTAAAAATCAAACAATCAAAAACATATCCATGATGGGCCTCAGGGGCAAATATAGTACTCTACTTACTTATATCAAGCGCCACGAGGATTACAAACAATTATAGCAGATTGCATGGCACCAGGAAGGAGGGGTAGGGGCCGACCGACACAAAGATGAGTAGAGGATATAAGTGACTCCTTGAGTATGAAAGTACATGAGGCGGGAGAAGTGGCGAGAGACCAAGTTTCTTTCAGGCAGACTGTGATGAGAGCGACGCTCTGCAAAGGACCTGCTACATGATGTTCATGACTTACTTTATAAACGGATGAATCATTTGACGACCAGTTCTCATGAAGTTCCAGCCGTGACGAACGACTAATTTACCGACTAATGTAACATCAACAACTGTACAATGGACATTGACCAACACAGTGAATACCTGCAGATTATGAAGAAATTAAATATAGATAGCTATAGTTTTGATATTGCGTGGATTTTTATCGTGGTATGGGACGTCGCAGGTAGACCCAGCCTCAAATGGTTACCAGGATGGGCTGTCCTGAGAAAGTAAAGACGGCCGGCGTAATGCTGACCACATTACCTATCGAGGGCCGATTGGTCTGTAAAAATATGGGTGCTCTTCCCATATGCCCGATGCGCCTAAGGGCGTGTAAAGGGATCTTTACTTTTTACTTTTAAAGTTTTGATATTATTATGGAAGCAGTAATCGAAGACACTAGCTGTTAAGTTCTCTGCAGTAATCAAACCGAGATTTGGGTAAATGATTGACAGTTTAATCTTTCAGTATCGAGCAAAATGCTATGTTTCGTCATACCGCACATGTGGTATACATTTCTTAACTGAAGTCTCAGGAAGTGTTTACTCAGAAAAAAAAGAGGATAGTTAATTTACTTTCCTACTTTAAATGTGACAGCCACCTTGGTGTAGCAGCTAGACGCTCGCTTCCCGATCAGAAGGTCATGTATTTGGGTCCTGGCAGAGCCAGGCTTTAAAGAAATGGTCGTGGCTCTCAGTTCGACCCAGCATTAAGTGGGTACAAAGTACTGTCTTGTGAATTAAAGGCGGCCGATAGGATGCTTACCGCATCGCCTACCCAGTGCCGATTGGTCTATAAAAAATATGTCTAGCCCTATTTGCCCAGTACGCCTGAGAGCGTAGAAGTGGGTCTTTTACTTTATTTCTCAAATGTAACATTAAACAAAAAAGGCTTTTTTTTTTACTGGCACATTAAGGCATATAATGCTAGGTTAGTATATTTTTGTAATAGACCAATCTCCACAAGATTGGTGATTTGATCTGTATCACACAGGTTGCCTTGACATCCAAGAATATTTCTGGGTACCAGGTAGAGTTGTTGGAAATCAGGGCGGCTGGTAGGATGCTGACCACATCACCCACCAAGTGCCGATTGATCTATAAAAATGTAAGTCTAGCCCTATATGCCCAATACGCCTGAAGGCGTCAAAACATGACCTTTAACTTTTGATTCAAACAGTCGAACTGGCATTTCTCTTACTTTGTCGCCTGTCCCTAAATTATTCTCATGCAATTTTCATTAGTTTTTAATTAAACATAAATACATAAACAGAAAACGCACAGAAACGAACGAATGTATGTACACAGCCGTTTGAATTTTAAAATAAAAAGAGGAATTTCTGCCGATATGTTGTTTCCATCTTCGTGAATAAAATAAAACAAAATAAAACACCAGGAATATGTTTCTGAAACGAAAATATCAAAGACCGTTTAATAATGAGAATGATGATAATAATAATATGTGTTGATGATAGTTATTATATAGCATTGTAAAACAGGGCTAATGGTTGCATTTGTGAATTATGCTTGTTACATGTCTTCTTTGCATTCTAAACAAGGATAAACAGCTAAAACAAGCATGTATTGCCCCCAGACTGTCTGGCTAATATCTGTGTTTCTCTCTCTCTTTTTTGCTATAATGCATTCTAATACATGTATTAACATTTTTATTATTGTTAATCTATATATTTTTTGTTCTCTCTCTCTCTCTCTCTCTCTCTCTCTCTCTCTCTCTCTCTCTCTCTCTCTCTCTCTCTCTCTCTCTCTCTCCCTCCCGCCCCCTTCTCCTTTTTTTCTTGACACTTATGTCTTTTGTTATAAGAATATAACATGCCTCAAAGATAAAATACAATCACAGTATAAAATATGCGTGTGTCGAATACAAAACAGGCCTGCGTGCCTAAACTGTCACTGTTTGGGAAAAAAATGCATTCTTTTGTTCGTTATGTCCTCTCTCTCTCTCTCTCTCTCTCTCTCTCCCTCTCTCTCTCTCTTTCTCTCTCTCTCTCTCTCTCTCTCTCTCTCTCTCTCTCTCTCTGTGTGTGTGTATATCGACCTGTCAGCCTTTCTCACTAACTCTTTTGTCGTGCGTCTCGCTCTCTTGTTCTTCTGCCGCTCATGCTTTTATGCCTGAATACCTCTCTCCTCAGTTTCACACTTTTTCTCTGTCCTTCTTTTCTCTTCATCTATAGCCTCTCTTTCTGTCACTCTCTTTCTTGTTTTCAGAAAATACACACACATGAATGTGTGTCTGTATATATATATATATATATATATATATATATATATATATATATATATATATATATATATATATATGGGGGTGTGTATGTGTGTTTATGTATGTACTTATGTATGTATGTACGTACGTATGCTTGTATGCATGTATGTATGTGTATATCTATATGAATGTATATATATGTATGTATGTATGTACGCATGCATGCGTGTATGTATGAATGTGTGTATGTATGTTGTAGGTCTGTATGTGTGTGTGTGTGTGTGTGTATCTCTATGTATGTACAGGGGATAGAAATGAAGAGATAGAGCACATACATTATGTAAAATGTGTCTGTTTCTATTTCTGCTATTGCACTCTCCTCCGAATCTTTTTCACTTTCTCTCTCTCTCTCTCTCTCTCTCTCTCTCTCTCTCTCTCTCTCTCTCTCTCTCTCTCTCTCTCTTTCTCTCTCGCTCTTGTCTATCTGTGCAATCTTTATGTTTCAGTCTTCTATCTGTTCCAGTATTTTTCTTCTCTGTGATTCTGTTAATTCACGTTAATTCAGACAGGCTAGACTGACTGAAAGGCAAGCCGGACATATAACCAGATTGTGACCGGTACCATCAGTATTGGAACTCTGCGATGGCTGCTGAAGATGAGGACGGAGCACGCTTGTGAATGCCCCTAGTGCTGTGATATCAATTATGACTAAACTAACTAACTGACAGAGACTAACTTCGCTATAGAGCCCCATAAAAAACGCAATCAATAAGGCGCTGTGTGTGGATAGATTACCGACCGATAATCAACCGGTGACATATGTCAGCTATTCCACATATGCATTGTAAAAACATTTCTACACCAAGCAGTATATTAGATATGTATGCACACACACGCGTGCGCGCATACACACACACACACACATATATATACATCTCCATATTTACCGCAGGAGATTTTATAGGCATCTGCGTGTGGGTTCCGGGACGCCATTGTGGGGAATAAAAAGAATAGTCACACTGTCTCCCTGACAAGCATGTCGTAGGAGTCGACTAATTAGGAGCACCCTTCAAAGTCAGAGTGCATCTGCCCGAGCAGCAAGTAACAACCAACTGCACACAAATAAACCAGTAAAACAGACGTAGACGCAAAACTTAGGTTCTGGCACAAGATCAAAGTCCACATGCACGAGCAAACAGGGACCTTCCGCGGGAGCTTATATCTGGTAAAGAAAAAGAAGGTTTGGTCATGAGACGAAAATTAAGCTCAGTGTTACTGCTTCTTGCATCTGCACTTTATAACCTTCTAATGATCACCACCATCAGCATCTATTATATGCCACGAAGGGCTTCAAGTCTATACCACAGTTCCGTTCTATGCTTAGCAATCCTTTCTATATCATACATGAAGCACCTTTAGCATTTCTCATGAACGTTCGTCTCATGGTTTTTCTCGAACGTTCTCGTTTCCTCAGTCCAGGTGTTTCCCATTCCAGTGTCTGTTTGGTGATTTTCTACTATAGTTTTTGCAGTGTGCGCCTATTTTATCGCTAGTTTCCTTTTCTTTCTTCTACTGTTTGATGTCATTGTTTTATCAGACATTTCTCCTATCTGCAATAAATGTATTTTGAAAATTTGGGTTTTAATAGAAAATATATGGCATAATCATATTAGAGAGATGTCCACTGAAAACTCATCATGTAGACTAAAAAAGGAATCAGTCCTTAACGCATTCTGTTCGTTGCTATATTCCGCGCCCTCAAAGCTAAACATTTTAATTGTTGCCAAATTGTTCTACATTCTGTTTGTTTTTGTTATGACGATAATGATGATTTTTAAAATTTTTTTTTTACTTCGTCCTTGACAATTCTGTTTTCTTTTCTGGAATGCATAAATCTAGAACAGGAAATTATCTTGACTCTTATCTTCAACAGTTACACAACTTGACGAAGAACAGAGAAGATACAGCCTGATATGATTAAATTAGGGAATGGACTTAAGAAACGTTATATGATTGCAAATAGACATTATCAAATGGTATGTGTACTCCGCTGCACTGTAAAGTGCACAAACTGTATGGGGCAGAAACTGTATAGTGCAGAAACTAGGATAATAAACAAGTAACTAGAAAATGGGATTGAAATGCTGGAGATGTGGATATACAACAGAAAGAGTTATATTTCTTGGAAATAAAATCAATCAGATACAGAGCTTCTAAAGAGAATTCGAAAAAAACATCTTTAGTTTGTCTACCTATAAAGTTCAGTTCTGGTTCTGTGCCGACTCTCCTCATGATATTATCGTTCCTAAATCGATCGTTCCTCAATACACCTGTATAACTTACTTATATAAAACAAGGCCAGTGTGTGAATCCTAATCAAAAGTTACATGCAACAATACCATTGACAGTGTGGGAATCCTGCTAAAAAAATAACATACGACAATTTGACTGATAGTGTGTAAATCCTGCTTAACAAGCTACATACAACAATGTGAGTGTGTAAATCATTACACACTATACAATACTACTGACTGTGAGTGAATCCTGATCAAGAAGTTGCATACATCAATGCGAACGTGTGAATCGCTTCTCATAGGGTTACATAAAACACGGCAAGTGTAAGTGTTTCGCTCAATAAACTACATACAACAATGTCAGTTTATGAATCCTGCTCAAGAGGTTACATACAACTAAGCTATTGACAGTTTGTGAATTCTTCACAATCCACACACCACAACTGTATAACACAATCCTTCAATATAAGCTCCTCAATTCAACTGCTGAAGCATCCAAGACTACTACTGGCTGTTACACTTCATTTGAGAGCAAATTACCACGGAACATAGAAAAAATAAGTCTTGACTGTTTGAAGTAGGAGTGGCAGATGGAACGAGTCCTAAACAAATTATTTGAATATTTGCAGACAATGATTTATAACGCCCGAATACAGTAGTGATTTGTGTATCAATTTGCTTGTCCAAATACCCATCTCTGTTATGACAAGCATCGATTAAGGATGCATGAAATTTAATTATTCCTGAATGGAAAAGGACAGATAATTGAATTCTCTGCCCTTGTTTGTGCGTGATGATTATGAAGGAAAATAAAGATCTTTTATTTATGAACACTTTGCAAATAATTCGTTCCCCTGTTTCAAATAAAATTAACTCATAAACAAATCTTAGATGGTATGATTGCCATAATGGACTTATCATTATCCATTTTAAGACTAACCATTGTATAATTTTCTTCAGGTCTGTAGTCTAGAGCTTACAGTAAAGAAAAGTAAAGGTCTCTTTCCAAGTCTTCAGGCTTATTTGGCATATAGAGTTAAACCTATATTCTATAGACCAATCATCACTTGGGGGCGATATGGTCAGCATCACACTGGTCGCCTTTACTTCCCATGACTTTATCTAGTACCCACTCAAGGCTTGGGTCGATCTGGAAGCTTAGGTTATTTTTGAAAAATATCCGGTTCCGTCAGGACCCGAACCCACTACCGTCCGATCCGCAGGCAAGCGTCTACCCGCTACACCACGGCGGCTCCCAGAGGTTACAGTGGGCCTTTTACAATGTTGATGTACTAGGGTGATTTCGGTGGCGGATGGTTTTGTAAACGATGTTCTCGTGTCTTTAGGATAGTGGTAAACTAGGCACACCATCGAAGAGACTGAAGCCTCGATAACATCAATGCTTGCACATATCACTTCTGGCAACTTCCTGTGTGGAGTCAACATATAATTGTTGCACAATAAATTACACGGATATTAAATCTACATAGATGTACTTCTTCACCGGGTGTTCAGCACACATTTTTTGTTGTGTATTGTATTCATTGTTTACATATGTACGGTAATTTTTTTTTTTTTTTTTTTTCATGTGTAGGAAGATACGTTTTCCCCACATTTTATAAGTTTCAGATTGGAGTGTCATACTTGAAAAAATACGGTATATAATTGGCAACATATTTTTTTGGTCTGCTCTTTGGAATTACTCTTAAGTATCTCGTTCGTATACAACATTAGTTTTTAAAACAAGGTCTACTTTAGGAAGATTTAAAACAATCTTAAGAGGGTTAACAGATAAGGTGTAGTTTTTTATTTTTCGCTTTAGGAATACAGAGCTAGACCAATGGGCAGTAGATGGGAGCACGTGGATATTAGGCCGCTCAGCTTTACTTCCCATGCCATTTGCTGGCACCTAGGTGTGGCTGGTTGTTTATGTTCCAAAAACCTACCATAGGTTTCTTGATAGTTCCAAACATAATATTGTATCTTGTTATCTTCTATCACACGGTTCGCATACACACTCTTTGAATCGCAGTTATTAGTTAAACTAATTCTGCTGCAGTGTCTTTGCCTAAATCCTCCAGGCTCAAGTATTCTTTATTTTGATTCGATCGTGATCTGTGAAGACGAATGAGCGCCTACGCCAATTGGCAGGGCACATGATGATGATTCAGCAGGCCCTTTACAGAACCTCGCTGCCATTACAGTACGGCTCAAAGTCTCTTTCTGTAGCCAATTCTCCAGCCCTTTGTGCTTTCATAACCAACGCATCTTTGACGTCGTTTATCAACTTGCGCAGAGATCGGCCCCTGTCTTGTTTTGTTTTGTGTGGGTTGCGGAGCCCTTTTGGGTAGGGGATTGGGAGGGGGTAGACCTACTGCCCCGTAACAAGCATGTCGAATAAAGCGACTATGTAGAATTTTTTTAATTAAGATCGGATGATTTGGCCCCATAGGCTGTACTCTCCATCACAGTTTTCTGCAGACCAGCATGACTGTTGACGTGTCCAAAATACCTCAGCTCTCGGGAGAGCCAATGCATCTTCAGTGTTCCTTATCAATATTCGCAGAGTTCTAGCGCTGCCTCGTTTGGCGGAAACTGCACTTTCCATCACAGTTTTCTCCGTGACGTTTAACTTTGCCAAAATACCCCAGCTTTCGTGAAAGGTTGCTGCTTCATGAGCGAATTCTCCTAGATGTTCAAGTATGCAGGATGTTGACGCTTTCTTCTTCTCGGTCCACGGTGTTCTAATAATTTTTCTGTAACGTTTCAGTTCTAAAGCTCTGATTTCCCCCTCCAACGATTGAGTAAAAGTCCAGGACTCACATCCATCAGTTGCCTCGGAAAAGATGCATGATGTCAAAATTTTTACTTTGACTTTCTTGCAGGTGCTATGCCGATTGGTCTACGCAGTTTGTCTACCATAGCATGTCAGGTACTGTTCACACATTACATTTACTGAAATTGGAACAATACAGAGAAGATTAGCATGGTCCCTGGAGGCTGCGTGGTCTCGATGCATGGTGTCCGCCTCGAGTGCTACAGAGCCTGTGTACTGTGCTGAGCTTCTTTGGACTCAGACTCGAGTTAGAAGAAAGAGCGAAGCACTTGTGGGTTACTACCCGTGTGCCATGATGTTGATCTGTTGTTTGAACTTCACACTTTTTAGCATGGCTCCTGCACAAGGATGACACGCAAAATTGTGAAGCTTTCCATATTTTGTTGTTGTTGCGGCGTCCGTGGCTTCGGCGTTGCGAGTCCGACGTACTGCAATCGAAACCCACTGCTGGCTGCGTGGATTTTTATCGTAGTATCGTTGCAGGTCGACCCAGCCTAAAGTAGGTACCAGGATGTAAGTCATGGGTAAGTAAAGACGGCCAGAGTAATGCTAACCACATTACCCACCTAGTGCCGATTGGTCTGTAAAAATATGAGTGCTTTTCCCTAAAGGCGTGAAAATGGATCTTTACTTTACTTACTATAGCATACCAGGTCCTGCAATAACCTAAAATAGAACCTTCACTTTTCTTGTATCATCATCATCATAAACCACTTCTGCCGTTAAGCTCCGTGGGAAGGAGTAATTTGCGATCCAGTGCACGTTGGTTGAAACTGGCTATTGTCATGCCGTGAAGGCGTAGAGTGTATTTAATGTCGTCGATCTATGATTTCCGTGACCGTCCTCTTGCTCTTGTAGCTGATCTTCTGAGATGTAGTGCTTGTGATGGTATTTGATCTTGCTGCATTCTAAGGAAAGGGTCCTTTACTTTTACTGTCTTGGGAGTGGCCGGCTTGACACTGACCAGCTCACCCATCAAGTGCCGATTGGTCTATAAATACAGGTCTAGCCCTATATACCCAATTACGCCTAAAGCATTGTAAACGGGTCTTTTACTTTACATCATTTTACTCCTAACTTTGATAATGGTACCTTTTAGGTCATTCTTTTGAATGCTTTCATTGTAGTTTTAGTCAAAGTCATGAAAAAGCGTTGTTTACTTTACTTTACATCACTTCACTCTTAACTTTGGTAATAGTACATTTAAGGTCGTCTATCGGAATGCTTTCATAGTACTTTTAGTAAAAAGCTTTCTAACAAAACCCTAGTGAACCAGTTGCCTGCAAATGAGGTAATGTCACATTTACAGCAAGAATGATCTTGTTTGCAAACAGTGGCACAAATGTTATTTAACAGTAGGACCCTGGGGAGTTTTACAAATGAGTGTTGATCTTGACATTAGAATATTTTAGCTGTCGACAAAAGTAAATCTTCTGTGGGAAAAGACATTTGTTTGAGAATTCAGCAGTTAGAAGTAAGCATTTAATAAATGTTTGTAAGTCGTATGTTCTGTGTATTTGACTATTTAAAGAAACCTTTCGGTGTACTTTTTTAAGTACTATGTTTTTGTGTTTTTGACTAAATCGTATGTTTTATGTATTTGACTAAATCGTATATTTTATATGTTTGACTAAGTCATATGTTTTGAGTATTTGACTAAGTCCTATGTTTTGTGTATTTGACTAAATCGTATGTTTTGTGTGTTTGACTAAGTCGTATGTTTTGTGTATTTAAGTCGTATGTTATGTGTATTTGACTAAATCGTATGTTTTGTGTATTTGACTAAAATCGTATGTTTTATGTATTTGACTAAATCGTATGTTTTGTGTATTTAAGTAAGTCGTATGTTTTGTGTATTTAAGGAAGTCGTATGTTCTGTGTATTTGACTAAAATCATATGTTTTGTGTATTTAAGTAAATCGTATGTTTTGTGTATTTAAGTAAGTCGTATGTTTTGTGTATTTAAGTAAGTCGTATGTTTTGTGTATTTGACTAAATCGTATGTTCTGTGTTTTTGACTATTTGAAGTAAACGTTTAGGTGTTTCCTGTGTTTGTACCTGAGCTCCACTAGGGATAGGGATGGGAGTGGATAAGCCTACTAACTCGTAACAAGTATGTCGTAAAAGGCGACCACTTAGAATGTTTGTTTGTGTTGACCTGCCAGACGCGTATATCGCAGCCTACCTGTAAATTGGGGACAACAAATGTTTTATAAATTTGACCATTTGAAGAACACTTTCTGGGTCCTGTTACAGTGTGTAATAGATATTTTGCGTCTTTCAACATTGGAAGCTTATGTGTTTTATATATATAAATTTTGTGTGTGTGTTGTTGTTGTTGTTTTTGTTGTTCTTTCCTTGTTTCTGAAGAGTATTAACTTTTTGCTGTTAATTAAAGGTTGGAGTGTCTGGCTATTTGCTTCAAACCGGTGTTTGTGTTCTATAATCCCATAGACTGATACAGCTGTTTTGTAAAAAGTCTCCTTAATTGCATCCCATTTTAGGCTTGCTGTAGAGTTATCCTGGATATCAGTGAAAGCACTTTAAAACTGTTGTTGAAACTCAAAACACTTTTCAGGGTCTTTAGTTTTGGAAATATTTAACCTTGGGATTTTTTTTTAAAGTGAAAATTCGCTTTGGTTTAATCCGAACTCTTGTAGAAACTAGGGGATGGTCAGTATCAGTCAGCACTGTGGTAGCTGCAAGATAGTGATACACAGTTCAAGTGCTGCCTCCTTGTGAGAATAAGGTCCAGCTTGTGCCAGTGGCCAGATCTTCATTATATTTTCCAAGACAAACTGGCCGTGAGTTTAAGTCTGACCCCACGCGAGCATTAAAATCACCAAGCATAAAGATGCTGTCAGATTTAGGAAGTGCTTTCACTGCATTATCCAGTTCCTCATAAAAAGAATCCTTTTTTGTCCTCTGTTGACGTTAGAGTGGGTGCATAGGCAGTAACAAGGGTGATAAAACCGCTTGAGGTAGACAATCGTCAATCGTAGTGATAATATTCTGTCACTTCCTCCAGTTGGACTCTCAACTGATCCTAACAGTAAATTCTTTACTGCAAATCCCACTGCATACATCCTGATTTCTTCCTGGCCTCTGCCTTTCCAGAAAAATATATATTCATTTTTTCTAATAGACCCATCCTTTGGCAGATGGGTTTTCTGTAGGCTAGCAGCAAATATGTCAAGTTTGTTGAGCTCGGCATCAATGATAGCCGTTTTTCTCACATCATTAATGTTTTCCAGATCATTGGAAAACCCTGCACACATGGTCCTCACGTTCCAAGAGCCAATTCGAAGCGTGCGGTCGTGTTTCTTTTTATTTCCTGGTGCATTGTTTTTTCCAGCCTGCTGTTCGGATTTAGTCCTAGCTCCAAGCACCCATTGAAGCATACAAGCTGTGGCGGATCAACACCTTATTGACTGGGGGCTGCCCAGCTTGAGGCGGGCGGTAGTTGATCAGTGACATTTGAAGATGTCTCCCACCGTCAGAGGCAACTCCTGGCGCTCTCGTCTACGCCAATTGACAAGGACTTATAACCCGTAACTGCTGCCTCTCGAGTTGTTTCCGAGACCAGTTACCTCCAGGAATGGAATTCCTCCTCTCCATATCACAAAGCCTGGGCAGTATTGTAGAAACCATTTGTTGCCCATGCATTATGATCACTCAATCGACCTGACTTTTTTACTTCAAAGGAAGGGTAAAACCAGTACGTTTTGAACAAAGCAGGCTTCAGAAGCTGCCGGAGCAGTGCTCTATCGGTCTGCCTGTCGTAGTTTCACTCCCAGACCAGCTGCCAGCCAAGGCTAAGGGCCTGGTCCGCCCTGCCATAACATAAAATTTTCAGGTTGCATTTCCAATTCCTAGGATAAGGCTAGTATCCATTCCAATGCGCACCTCCGCCCGAAGCCGTTGGCACAGTATGGAAAGGTAATTTTGGTTTGCGCCCCCCAATATTCGGCGTAACAGAAGAATGGTGGTACCGGTTACTGTAATACGGTATTCGGTAATAGAGCACACCCTGATTTAAAGCAGATTTGATCTTAAATGGTTCTGACTTTCTGCATTTAAATGTTACTATTTTATGTCTTGAATACATAGTTTGTTCCTGGTAATTAACTCCTTTTGTATTCTGAAGTTATACATCAATTCTAAAGAATAATAATCCTTTTTACTTTCAACACCTACTCCCTCCTTTGTGAACTGTTCTTGAATATATAGTTCAGGAACCGAATCCCTTGAGTGTTAGACAGCAGTGTGTTCATTACAGCATCTATGTCTTGTGAAATATGTTATGTTTAGTTTAGAGTGTTTAGTTTACCACTCAGGATATTTCCATAAGCGATCCAACCTCATCTTCAGCAGCTAGTCTAGAATTTAAATGCTGATAGTACCAGTAGCAGTCTAATTGAGTGTCTTTTGTTCATTTTCTCTGATTGTTGAGTGACTTTTGTTCATTTTCTCTGATTGTTGAGTGTCTTTTGTTCATTTTCTCTGATTGTTGAGTGTCTTTTGTTCATTTTCTCTGATTGTTGAGTGTCTTTTGTTCATTTTCTCCGATTGTTGAGTGTCTTTTGTTCATTTTCTCTGAGTGTTGAGTGTCAAACAGATTTCCTGGTTACTTTCTTTAATAAGAAAAAAATGTCCCAGACATAACGCATGTCAGCTTTACAGAACACATTATAATTCATAAAGAACTTTGTATGGACATGCCTTCATCAGCAAAAAAAGACAAGAAACAAATACAACACACACACACCCACCAACAACGGAAAATACACTGAAATAGCTATTGTATGTTGAAGACCACTTGTACCCTTATAAAAGGCTGGTTGTAAACTGGAGGAGAACAGTTCGAATCCTGACGACTATTATAATGATAATCACCTATTGCCAACTGGCGTGTGTGATGATACTTCTCTACATCTTGCCATGACGACCTCAGCCATAGCCATGCACATATTTTTTGGGATCCTTTTCCACGCCTTTGGGCGTATAGGGCGTATAGGGCTAGACCTATATTTTTAAAGACCAATCGGAACAACATGGCTGATGTGGCCAGCATTACGAGGGCTGCCTTTACTTCCCAGGTACCCACTCAAGGCTGGGTTGACCTGGGAGCCAGGGTCACTTGTTTACAAAAGTCCGGCTACGCCAGGGAGCGAACCCACAACCTTCCGATCCACAGCGAGCGTATGCACATATTACACAGTATTAAAAGTCTCTAGTTAGGAAACAACACGAAAATCAAGGTCAGAATTATGAAATCATGCAACTTCCCTGTATATATGATTCATGGATGTTATGTAAAGGACTTGTTTGCACGATGATTACGTCTTCCAATTTACAAAAGCATGTATAAATCCTGCGCAGACACCTTATCATGTCAAGAGACACGGCTGTCAAGAATCTTCTCTGGTTTCCTATTTTGTGTCTGTCTTTCCACCTACCCACTCGTCACGCCATGCCACAGTGTTAACATCAAATAGACAATGAAGTCTTATGTTCATTTCCGTTCTTTTCTGGTCAGTCATTTTCATATCATGGATGGAATAAAGTCAAGCAACTTTAGCCTCTCTCCACAACATGGCGTCTTAGGGGTTTCTTGTTCATGTCCTTTTCTTCTTATTTCGTTCGCCTGAAATAAGTTGTCTATATCAGCAGTTTTTGTCTCTTGTATAAATTTCACTGTCATTGTTAGTTCATTCAGTGGTCTATACAGTTTACTTTTCACTGTTTTTCTTTCTGACGAAAATGTTTGCCTTAATGTGTCAAATTCGTTGCAGTCCTGAAGTAGATGCTCTGCTGTCTGGGCCACCTTTTAACAGGTGCACATGGCTGATACACTATATCTTGAATTTTGTGTATATGTTGTTACGTAATCGGTTGTGCCCTGCTCTGATGCGGGGGATAAGGACGATCTGATCTGTCCATAATAAAATAGTTGTCTTGTGCTCGGGCTGGTGGTTTTCTGATCGATTTAATGATCGTGGATGGAATCACGTCAAGCAACTTTAGCATCTCTCCACAACATGGCGTCTCAGGGTTTCTTGTGCATGTCCTTGTTTTCCCAGTCCATCGTGATTCCCATTTCAGAGCCTGTTTTGTGATTCTCTGTTCGCTTCTTCCCGGAATGTACCTAAAAAAACTTCCATCATATTTTTAATATAACATCTGTCTTTTTTCATTGCCTTTCTTAAACTTTATTTATGAATGCTGAGCAATACATTGTCCCATAATGCTGGTGTCACGTGCCCTTGTTAGGGTTCTCCCTAATGAACGGAAAGGCGCTATAAAGTAGTTTTAGTATTGAGATTTTGGCTCGCAGTGGTCTAGATGGAATCCCGCAGCCCCAATGAACATCCAAACTACTTCAGGGGTAAGGCGACACAAATAATAGCACTACAGAAAACATAATAATTCCTAGGCACAACTTGGCCTGACTTCTTACTACTTTTAAAGCCTAGACAGTAATTATATGCTAGTCAAATTAAGATAGTATAACATGAAGTATAACAATATAACAGATACTCCAGACAACTCACGGAGAGTAAAGAATGGACACTAACCACCGAATATGAAATAACAAAAACCATGTAGTAATCAGTGCAACACGTGTAGGAAAGTAAAAAAAAAAAAGGAGTTCAGCAAGATCAATCAACCAGCTAAGGGAACTAAGAATATGGACTTCTGAATTGTCCATATCAAAAGCCAAAATCATCACCTACAAATTGTGGACCTTTGGACCTAGGGTACTGGCACACCATGTTGGCGTTGACTGCAGGTTTCAGCACACTCCACTTATGTTTCTAGGCTGTCTTATTCAGTTGAGTTAAGGCCTCCACATCTGGCAGTGAATGTTTGACCTCTGCTGAAATACAATATGAATCCTCTAAATCATTCATTAGAATTAACAAAACTTTTCTCTACCACATATAATTATTTAGAAAGTTAACATATTGTCACGGTCTATGAGTCCGTCTTTCTTATTAGTGTTCAAATTTACTAGATGCCACCCTCTGGTCGTGGTAGTTTTTGGCAACCCCTCACATAAACATCTTGAAGGTTGGAGATGCTGGCTGATGATACACCTCCCAGAACAACAGATAATTGTCGGCTATGGAGCCATTGACATGGTGCATGAACGGGAATGAGGTGTTGACCCTTTAAGTTGGCTGTGGGTTACACTGGATAGTGCAGGGATACTGACCGTCGATTGGGCCTCCAGATATTACTAACATTCCATGCTCATTGACGTTCCCGGATGAATCAGTGATTTAAACGGAGGTAAGCAAATAGACAGAAAAGGTAGCAGCCGTCTGTTCACTCTCGGGAAGCTCAGTCAAGAATGAGTTCAAACTAAGCGTCGCTCCCGATAGAGGCGGGAGGGGATTAATCCGCGTCCAACGCGGTAGTTAGGCCATTGGATTTTGGCTTCACTAACAATGAATCTCCCACATATAAGGCTGAATTTAAATATATATTATTCCTAAGAGAATTAGGATATAATTAAGTACTTAACCCGACATCTTGACACAAAATTACAAAAGAACTACTACTTATAGAGGAAAGTCCTAGTTTTGAAAGTGCCTAATTTACACAGAGGTAAGAAGATATGGGTAGGTTCAGACTAGAGGGGTGTGGGCTGTCATGCGACATACATACACTTTTATTTCTTGGGCTATATTTAACTAATACAAGCGTAAGAATTCAGCGGTTGCAGCATGAAGAGCGGATATCTTTTTCTATTCTGAAATCACGTGGTTTTTCGTTGATATTAATCCGAGCAAAGACACCGACCACCAAAAACGCACGGTGGGTATTATTCCTAACGCTGCAATGAACGTGAAGCTCTGAGATATATTTGTTAAATGGCGGTTGATTTAGGGTTTCATAACGATAGATTTATTTTCTACTCTATCTAGCATGGATTGGAAAGTGGTACCAAAATATTTTTATCTGAATCACTTTGTGACGTCTTACCAGGCTTACAGTCTATTCCTCCATTTCTTTCCCAGGCTTACAGTCTATTCCTTCATTTCTTTACCAGGCTTACAGTCTTTTCCTCCATTCATTTACCAGGCTTACAGTCTATTCCTCCATTCATTTACCAGGCTTACAGTCTATTCCTCCATTTCTTTACCAGGCTTACAGTCTATTCCTCCATTCATTTACCAGGCTTACAGTCTATTCCTCCATTCATTTACCAGGCTTACAGTCTATTCCTCCATTTCTTTACCAGGCTTACAGTCTATTCCTCCATTAATTTACCAGGCTTACAGTCTTTTCCTCCATTCATTTACCAGGCTTACAGTCTATTCCTCCATTCATTTACCAGGCTTACAGTCTATTCCTCCATTTCTTTACCAGGCTTACAATCTATTCCTCCATTTATTTACCCGGCTTGCAGCCTATTCCTCCATTCATTTACCAGGCTTACAGTCTATTCCTCCATTCATTTACCAGGCTTACAGTCTTCTCCTCCATTTATTTACCCGGCTTGCAGCCTATTCCTCCATTCCTTTACCAGGCTTGCAGTCTATTCCTCCATTCATTTACCAGGCTTGCAGTCTATTCCCCCATTCCTTTACCAGGCTTTAAGTCTATTCCTCCATTCCTTTACCAGGCTTTCAGTGTATTCCTCCTTTCCGCTCTATCCTATTCATTTCTTCTGATTTTAGTGATGAAATCTTGTTCACTTTCTTTCGCCTCTCAGTGACTTTTATGTTAGAAGAAATATATCTATAAAATAAATAGAGAACATTTTGTGACCCAGCGGTGCATATAGAATATGATGTGGGACTCAAATTATATGTTCCAGTCATCACTCGTCTGGTGATACAGATATTAACATTTGTTTATTTGTAACAACTAAGTATAGTTTGCTGTCCTAAAAATGTGCGCCTCTAAAAACAATGCCCCCTTGTTTTCTTCTTCTTTGCGATCACCAGCTGTAAACTCTGGCGGAAAGTTCTGGTTGTTCTTCCACGTCTGGACTGCAGTCCTGTTCCAGAACCTGAATGTTGCGTGTGCATCTGTTTCACAGATCTGACTCATTTGTGTGCAGACTGATGGTTCCTTGCCTCTCAAGCAGATGCACTCCGACTTCGAAGAAAGCTTCCGATTAGTCGACTCTTACGACATGCTTTTGGGTAGGTAGTGGGTCTATTCTTGTTTTCCCTATAATAGGGCCCCAGAACCCACACAGGGAGGGCCCCGGAACCCACACAGGTAGGGCTCCCTGGTGAATCTGTGCATGTTGTACATGCCTAAAATCCGCTATGATCACCGACATCTTAAATGTCGTCTGCGGACCACCAAATGTAGAATATTGATCTAACACACGCAATGTTAACAATGTTTGCTCATAGAGCGTTTGAAGTTAAGAATTTCGCAGAATCCGATCGACCTCTGTAGATTAACTTTATCGACTTCACATGGTCTGGCACCAGATGCTCAAGGGCAGATTAACTAAAATAAACATAACAGGTGCTTTACTGTAAACGATCTAAACTACATAGTGAATGTTACATTTTGGACAGCTATAACTTTTCAATATTCTGTGACGAAATGTAAAAATTAGGTAACACAGTAAACTGTCTAGGGATTTTGTGAGAAGAGAGTTTCACATGGAAGCCTGCGTGTTCGAAATGAAATACCTAATATATATGTCCTTTGGTTGATTACCAGCCGTGATGATTTAATGGAAAGTTGAGAAACCTGTCAAAATATAGTTGTCTGTTTTATCAAATATAATACCAATGGTTACGTTTCTTTCAAGACATCATTGTTGCTCTTTTTATCTGTCTAGGGTATTCTGATCATTCGTCTATAAAACCACATATCCGCAGCTTCCAGATAGTTTTATTTATTTAAATTTTCTTTTACTTAGTATAAATTGTATAAGAAATTATCATCACTTGCCTTTAAAACCACATCTCCGCAGCTTCCAAATAGTTTTATTTAATAAAATTTTATTTATTACCAATGATGTTTACAAGAAATAGAAACTAAAGAAAAGAGTTTTACATGAGGTTCTATTTAAAATATTATATGGGCTCTAGATTTCCCTGCCAGCTTCTGGAGCAGTCCAGGAATCGTGTCCACTGTTTTCACTAGGAACTCTTGTGGAATAGAAGACGGCAATTTGTTGTTCTGTTTTAGGTCATGCAAACACGTGTTTCCATTTCCATGTGGAGCGTGCGCCTGTGTATGTGTATATACTTACGTGTATATGTCAACACCTATAAGTGCATTCCCCGTGGGCCGGCGAACGTTATGTTATGTTTATATGTAATTTTACACACACACACACACATGCACATACACACACACACACACATACACACACATACCACACCACACACACACACACACACACACACACATATATATATATATATATATATATATATATATATATATATATATATATATACATTCATGTGGGTGTGTGGGGTGTGTATAGTGCATACCAGCCTCGTCCACAATAACCCTTTTTAGCTCCTAGAGTACAGCTCTAAACCACTAGTTTTGGTTTGACACAAAGAAACCAAACAACAATTATAACCGACACTGCTCGCTGTAGGTTGAACGTGGTCGATTTGTTGCTTTGTTTTTTCCAAAACATAATAATCAGTCTAGGCCTTAGGGCGGGGAGAAGAGGGCGTAGTCGACATGCATTCTTAGGATCCCCGATTCTAGATAGCGTTCACGTTTTATCTACAATCTGAGCATGGGTAGGTAGGTAGGTAGTTGTACCCCACAGGACATCACACAAGCGATAAACACCCGGTGACACAATGCGTCACCATGCAGATGAGGATCACCCGTGGAGAGGTCTCAGAATCCCCATTCAGCCGTTAGGCCATATCTATGGCTAGGCCGTATTTATGCCCCGGCTACATTCAGGGCCCTCGACAAAGGTAAGAATGGGGCTTCAAAATGACCCCAAAAAAATGCATCCAACAAGGGGACGACTTAGGTCAAGTACTGTACTCAGCTTGGGCTTTTTCTTTTTTTCTTCTTATAGGCGTGCGGAGCTAACCAAAGAGAATAACAAACTTCTGATGCACTAAGTTTAAACAAACTGCTGTTTTTCTTCCTTGAAAAATAGCTACAATCTTGGTAAATTCCAGAACTCTGAGACTGAATCAAGCTGTAAGCTCATAAATTCCAGGCAGCGCGCATCTCTTGTGCTCCTAATCTGTCCATATGCATTTTCTGAAGCATGTCTTCAAACTCTTCTTTGTCTATAAAACATCCAGTTGCATTCAATTCCGTTCCAAAAGTCCTGGCGCACGTTAAAACTCAGAAACTGTACCCTGTAAGTTGTTCAACTTTGGCATGCAGCCTGTTAATATCATGTCCTTGTAAGTATTTAATTTTTAAATTTAAACATACATCAAGTTTTCATTTTGCATTATTTGCGATATATGAAAAAAACCGACACAGGTTCAAGGCAAACGCTCAGCTTGTTTACAGTAACTTAAGTAAATAGAATGTAGTTTTTTTTTTTTTTTCAAAACATCTAACTGCAGATGTTTCTAATACATGTGGTCATCTCCAGTGTAAGTCTCCATGTTGTAGATTTTTGATCATCTATCAAAATAATTACCAGGCATCGCTGTACATCGAGCTAATTTCAAAACAATCTCTGCACATGTGTCAATTACTATATATTCTTTTTTTTAACAAGTGCATAAATTGTATGTCAAACAAAGATCAAAGAAATTGGTCCCTTTGAGTAAACAGCAATATGTGCGCAATTTTAAATTATAGAATCATTACAGTAAAGTGAAGGACACTTGTCTACGCCTTCAGGTGTTATGGGTATATAGGGCTAGGCCCATATTTTATAGACCACACGGCAGTTGGTTGTTGATGTGGTCGGCATCACGCCGGCCGCCTTTAGTTCCAAGATGTGTATCTGGTACCCACTCAAGACTTGATCGACCTGGGAGCTGGGGGCCGCGATAGTGCAGTCGGTAGGAGACTCGCTTTCAAATCCAGCCGCGACTTGCAGCAGCCCACGGCTTTTGTTCGAAACTGGACGGTTCCCGGGGTTCACCCAGCCTCTGGGTAATGTTTATCAGAGTTAACACTCTGTGGTAAATGGAGGAACGTCTGTGTAGCTACGGAATTGCTGACGGTGACACAGGCGGAGAGTTTATGTCCTTACTTGTGGCAGAGAACTTATGGTTTATAACCGTGTGCACTGACGCTTGTTCACATCTCCCGATCTTACCTTTAACTTTATCTTTCTACCTGGGAGCCAAGGCCATTTTTTTTAAAGTCCGGCCCCCGTCAGGAACCGAACCCACGACCTTACCATCCGCAGGCGAGCGTCTAGCCGCTAGACCATGGCGGCTCACATAGAATCGTAAGAGCCTAGGAAATCTAAGACCTCTCGCAAAAATTTGAGTTGATCCGTTCAGGTGTTTTTGAGATATTTGTTAAAGTGTAACGGCATCGGTTTTGAAACGCACTTTAGCGTTGCTTGCCTCCTGTTTGTGGGCCACTGGAAAGGGAGATTGTCTAAAATTACCGACTGTCATCTTCTCACGACCAATTTTTTTTTTTTAAACAAACACAAGTGGTCTCTGATTACCGAATGCGTCAGGACACATTACGTTCATTGCAATGATGGAAAAGCATGAGTATCATTGTGTACCTTTTCTTGCACTCAATACTGCTATGTCGGCGTCTGTGGCTGAGGCGTGTAGAACGTGCTTCGTAATGCATTAGTGCCGGGTTCGATCCCAGCTGCGGTCAGTTTGCCTTGCGTTGGTTTTGACAGTGGTACCGAGACCTGACTGTTCATGAAGCAAGGGCAAAATACTGGAATTATAATTCGCCTAGGAATACCACAACAGCCACAACAACGTCCTGAAAAGGATACACAACTAACATTTTAATACTGCTACAATACCGTTTTATTGATCTTAATTTCAGGCATACTGTATTGATTACTGAGTCAATGATTTCTTGAAAAAGGACTGTCATTGACCTATGAATTAGGTATATAGGTCTATTCGAGCAACCGAAGTCTGAGACTCTGGTTGTCAGTCAGGAAGAGCTTGAGTCACATCTACGCAAGATGTACTCTGACAAAAAGAGGAGAGAGCCTCTCGATGACAATGCAGAGATCCTTAGCGGCCTCAAGCAGCCTGAGTTGCCGAAGGTACCATTTAAAATGATACCTCCCCTTTGGTCTGTGGTTGAGGAAGTTGTGAAAAAGGCCAGCGGCAAGTCTGCCCCAGATCCGAGTGGTGTTCCGTACGTTCGTTGTCCGAAAATCCTACGAATGCTTCACGGCTTGTTGAGACAAGCGTGGAGTCGAAAACACATATGTCCAGAGTGGCAACGGGCAAATGGAGTCTACATTCCCAAAGAGCAGGATTCGAAGTCTTTCCCAATTCTCGCTGTTGAATGTCGAGGGTAAGATATTCTTCTCGGTCATGGCTCGCCGGCTCACACAGTATCTGATGGCTAACAAGTACATCGATACGAGTGTTCAGAAGGGTGGTATTCCAGGCGTTCCTAGGTGCCTTGAACACGCGACCATGATTTGGGAGGCTATTCAGAGAGTCAAGCATGAGAGAACCCAATTGCACGTAATATGGTTGGACCTAGCCAACGCCTACGGCTACTGTGGCGGGCCATTCGCATGTTTCACGTACCGATACAGATCAATGATATGATCGAGCAATATTTCTCTAAGTTCGCTTTGCGCTTCTCTACCTCGACGTTTACCACGAGGTGGACTGAGCTACAAGTTGGGATAGCTATGTGGTGCACGATCTCACCAATTCTGTTTGTCATGGCCATGCAGATCATATTGGACGGGGCGGCCGGCTACGGACAGGGCCTTCAAATAGGGGAACACTGGATGCCTCCACTACGTGCCTTTATGGATGACACGACTATTATCACGGGCAGCGAGGAGTCTGCCCGCACGATCCTGGAAAGATTGGACGCGGTGGTCCAATGGAGAGGTATGCAGTTCAAACCGCAGAAGTCGAGGAGTCTGTCAATCCTTAAGGGTCGAGTGGCGGCAACCAGTTTTACGGTGGCAAGGAATAAGATCCCCACGGTTCTGGAGGAACCGGTGAAGAGCCTTGGTCGCGTTTACGATTCAAAGTTATCTGATAGAGCGGAGGTCCGGCGAATACACGAGTCACTGGCTACAGGCCTGCTCGCGATCGAGCGTTGCAGGCTGATCGGGAAATTCAAGGTATGATGTCTCCAATTCATGTTGATTCCAAAGCTCCTCTGGCCGTTGTTAGTCTACGAGGTGACGATGACTGCAGTGGAAACCATGGAGAGAAAAATCAACACAGCCTTAAGAAAGTGGATTGGTGCACCGCCTTGTCTGACCGACGTGGCTCTGTATTGCAAGCAGGCTAAGCTGGTACTCCCGTTCAAATCGATAACCGAAGAGTTTAAAGTTGGCAAAGTAAGACTCGCCATGCTCTTGCGCGAGTCTTCAGACCCAAATGTCATCGCTGTCCAGCCCGCTCTCAAGACTGGGCAGAAGTGGAGAGTCCTCGATGCGATAGAATCCGCACAGAACGCACT
>CAJHNH020001224.1:1615157-1625157 GCA_905116865.2 Candidula unifasciata | reverse complement strand
TAAGGGCCATAGCAGGAGAAGAACTACAGGGGTCACTCCAGTGTTTGTTAGATCGTGCCACTCACTGTATCAATCAATGCACAAGGGGCTTTTTTTTTTTGGGGGGGGGGGGAATAAAATAAGGTTATATCTTCAACTTTTGATTATTTTAATTTTTATGGAATTAGTCTCATTACCTCATTACTTAATGTCGGACCTTGTAAAAATTGCAAAGCCTTATTTGAAGCAGATCACTGTTTGTCAGTGTTCCCCCCCCCCCCCCCCCCCCCCCCTCAAAAACAAAAACGAACACATAACTATTTCACTAAAAGAAATCATTTTATGAGTAATTTATCGTAAAGTTTAATAGACACGCGGATATAACACATTCACCTTGCATAAATATTTCATCTACAATTTTATATTACCCCATAAAATCAGGGGTCATTCTTGAAATTGTATATATATATATATATATATATATATATATATATATATATATATATATATATATATATATATATATATATATATATATATAACAACAGCTGAATCAATGTAAAGTTGTTATAGTATGTTATTAATTATGCAATCCATGCTTTTGTTTGTCAACTAAAATTATGATTTCACGAGAACAGAAACACACCACAAAATGCTACTATCACATGCCACAACCACCTGTTTATGTAGACTTACTACCAAAGTATCTGGGTGGTTCAATAACGTCTTAAGACTGTTTCGAATCTGTACAGAGAATTACAGAAATATTTGTTGAAAGAAAAGTGACCTTGGCTCCCAGGTCGACCATCCTTGAGTGGGTACCAGGTGCATTCCTAGAAAGGTCTAGCCCTATGTCCAAAATACGCCAGGAAACGTTGAAAAGGAAGCTTTACTTCACTGTTACACGCATGTCGTAACGCAGACATCACTGCCCAACTGCAAACTTTAAAACGACATGCCTACCGCACTTATAAGTTCGAAACCAGAATAAGACGAAGAGATAGCTTTTTTTTTTTTTTTTGTAAATGTTAAATCTCCGTTTCTAGGATTGCAGCCTGTAATATTAGCATCTCGAGGATGAGAATCAAACAGGTATCGTTCCCGGAAACACCGTTGGTGGTAGGTGCTTTGCTGAGGGAAAAAAAACATCGTCACATTCAAACAGCATAGGTCCCTGTGTGGGTTCCGGGGCCCCATCGTGGGGAAAACAAGAATAGACCCTCTGCCTACCCAAAAGCATGTCGTAAGAGTCGACTAATTGGAGAGCTTCCTTTGAAGTCGGAGTGCATCTGCCTGAGAGGCAAGGAACCAACAGTCTGGTTCAAGTGAATCAGATCTGTAAAACTGATGCACACGCAACACTCAGGTTCTGAAGCAGGACTGCAGTTCAGAAGTGGACCAACAACCAGAACTTTCCACCAGAGTGTACAGCTGGTGAACGCGAAGAAGAAGAAGAAGAAACAGCATAGGCTATGTGCGCCATATAAAATGACAATGGCTTAGCCTTGCAGGCCACCAAGAGCCCTGACAAAGAACTCCTGCAGTGTTGATGCAATCAAAGGAGGCAGATACAAATACTGTCCCCACCGGCGACGAAGTCGTCCACCGGCGAGCTAGGCGATCTTGTCGCCTATGATGACACAGTTACACTGGCCACCTGACGGTTGCCACGTAATCTAGAGTCCAGTTTGATTTTGAAGAAGTTAAGCTGAAAGTAAGTAGAGTTCAGAGGTTAAGTTCTTTGACACTAATTTAAAATGCAGTCACAAGGCATTTTAAATCCAAAATATGTTAACAAAAGTATTTTTTTTTTAAATATTTTTGTGCATGTATGTTTAAAACTTGAGCTCAGTGGATCAGGAAGTGGAGTAGAAATCGAAGGCAAATATTTGATCACGAACTTGTGAACTCATTTCCTTCAATACATATATTTTATTCCATAATCAATACAGTCATTGAATCCAAATATTTTCGATAGGAATACTTTCTTTTGGAATGATTTTTGCCTCAGATAGCAACGGCATCCGGAAAGCGTGTGTTGGCAATATTTGAGCTCGATAGCTTGTCAGGAAATAGGGAGAAATCTGAAATCACAGTTTATAAGCAAACTTTATTAACGCTTAAGAAACATAATACAAGCTGGATTTACGCGATTTAAAAACACGCTAATCATTCGGCTCTTCTAAATGCTTGTGTGTGTGTGCGCGCGCGCTTGAGTGTTGTTTTTGTTGTGTGTGTGTTTATCTGCACATAATTGCTACTGCATTACCCAACCTGATGTTGAGTGCCTTATGCAGGGTTACTTTGTTACTGATGTGAAGGCGACCCCTGTCAGAGTCATCAGATCACCTTCTGAGTGCGCATTCAACTTAAGACTTAAATATATGTGAGTTTAGCACTATATGTCTGATCGCTAATGTTGTAAAAAAGATAATATGTTACTTATTATCCGATAGACTAGCGTACAGGGCTGGGAATTGCTTACGTGGACTTGAACTTCTAGTAATTCCCCCCTGATCACTGGGTAGTGAGATCGGACGCCCGTGTGCATTGTTGTGCATGTGAAAAAAAAATCCCTCGGCAGTTGGAAATCGAAATGAGTAGCCTGACGGCGCTGTCTGGGCAAAATTTAGAGTTAAATATCTACCCAAAATATTTTAGGATCCCCGCCGGTGTTACAGAGCCTGTGCACTGTGCTGAGCTTCTTTGGACTCAGATTTGAGTTAGAAGGAGAACTGAGCACTTATGGGTTACTACATGTGTGCCATGATGTTGATACATTGTTCAAAAACCTGAAAATAAAAAAAAAATAAAATCTATCGTACAAGCTATTGTGTAAGCTAACGCAACTCAAACATAACATTCGACAAGTTTCTATTTCTTTCCACAAAAGTGTATTTCGCGATATGTTGATCACAGGGCATTCTTTCCGTGACAACCGAAACGACGAACAGCCCACCCGTGCCTAAAATGTTTCCCGTCAACTAAACATGGTCGAATGTATTTACTCGGCTGCTTCCTACTGTCCTGCCAACGATTTAATTAAATGTGCAACTGCCGCTTCTTCTTCTTCTTCTTTCCCAGTTTTGTGGCTACGTGCATAGCCAGTGCATGTCGTGAAAGCGTATAAACAGAACACTTATTAAAGGTTGAATTGCAACGTTCGGCGTCTAAACAATTTGTCGCATTCAGCTGTCAGACATTCTTCATCTGAGCTACGACTTGAGGTTGTAGGATGTCATTCTGTAGAGGTTTTCTTTACACTATATATTTTTTTTCCATGACGGCTTCACGTAGTGAATGAAATATTTCTTGCCTGAGGAAAATGTTTAGTGACGAAATGATTGAAACCGTGTGTGTGTGTCTGTATGTGTGTATATATATATATATATATATATATATATATATATATATATATATATATATATACATACATACCTAATGCGAGGGTTCGTTCGGTAAGCGTGCGATCGTGTGTGTGTATGTGTGTGTGTGTGTGTGTTACTAGTTTTATAGAGAACAGTAAAGGATTCCTGGAAGGAGATTCTGTTTTCACATTCTCCTCGTTATGACTACTTTCTGAAAGCTTAATCTCCCATGACTCAAAGGAAGAGCCACTATTTAGATGACAATCCAACAGAAGGAAATCACAGAAACCACGTTTATCAGAGTCTTGGGTGGCTCAACGGCTACAGTGTAGCCCCACAACCTGTTACGGATAACTAAAAATATTCTGCCATATGATGTTTAAGGACACCCTAGGCATGAAATGGGGTGGGGGGGGGGAGGGTGGGGGCAGCCGTGTGTAGCGGCTACGCGCTCGCCTGCGGTTCCAAATGTCGTAGATTCAAATCCGGACGGTGTTATGCTTCTGTTAATAATGACCCTGGATCCTAGGTCGACTCAGCCTTAAATGGAGACCAGGCAAAAGTCACGAGAGAAGTAACATGAATGTGTGCATGTGCTTTTAGTTTCCCATGTCCTTATGATTTTATAATCTACACGTGCACAGCTGCTGCTGTTTTCTTAAAGAGGCAATTTAAATATATATATATATATATATATATATATATATATTATATATATATATATATATATATATATATATATATATATATATATATATATATATATATACATTTGAAAGACTAATAATTTGTGCGGAAGCTGAAATATTTTGGTCATATCAAGCGCCACGACGGATTGAAAAAAGTATAGCAGAAGGCATGGTACCAGGAAGGAGGGGCAGAGGCCGACTGACACGAAGATGGGCACATAATATAAGTGACTCCTTGATTATGAAAGTACATGAGGCAGGAGAATTGGCGAGTTTCTTCCAGGCAGACTGTGATGAGAGCGACGTTCTGCAAAGGATCTGCGACATGATGATGATGAATAATTTATGTACACATAAAAATAGAAAATATAATAATTGATACAGATTATTTACTTTTGTGAGCCATACGTGTATTCTTAAACACAAAGTGTGCACTGTTCTCTTCTCAGGTTTTTTTTTTTTTGGGGGGGGGGGGGGGGGGGGGAAATAAACCTATACAATTTACCCAGTCTAGCCTCTCTGTAAAAATATTGATAAATCTTCACTGTGATGGTTTGAAGTCAAAGGAATTTTATATTAAGACCCATGGCAAATATAATCACGGATCACATTACTGGGAAATGCCAACTAACTGAGATAGGATTATGTCAATGAGATTCACAGTAAGTGATGTATCAACTTCTCTAATCAAAATAATTGCGCCTTTTTATTTTTCCCCTAACTCTAAATCTGTACAGTTTGAAGTTTTGAAAGTTCGTGTGCTAAATTTCAACAGTTTACACCGAACGGTTAATCTGTGTAAATAAACATGTAAATGTTCGTTTGTCGCTAACGGGTAATCTCCGAAAGTTGATAACAGATTGTTTTCAGATTTTGACGAGATGTTGGATCCAAATACGCACGTGTTTTTATTTTAGAGTGTCGCACAAAGCACGAACAGTATAGCTCCAGCGATCATCGCATCGACATCTTTGTTGTGTTTTCCGACGATCCGATTTTTTTCCCCCATGGGTTTTTATTAATGCTGGTAGGCGAACTTTGACTGTTGACCTCAGAAATCTGCATGAAGCTGTCGTTATGGGGATGAAGAGCTGTTGAAAGAATGTTTGGAAATGTAAAGATATGGAAATGTAAACAAGTTTGAATTAAAAGTTGTGGGGGGGGGGGTGGGGGGGAGGGAGAGTTGTTGAAGACTGTGTGGGAACGAAAAGATACGAGAAAGAAAGAATAGTGCTTAGAAAGGACTATAAACATAGCATTCCCGACAGTTCCACAGGTTCTTGGATCTTTTCCTGGATAACTCCACAAACGCAAAAGCACTAATGACGCCCGTTTTGTAGCCATTAATCAGACAACTCTTGCCCTTGGTGAAATATTATTGTCTGGCTGTTCCAGGCTGCACTCCCATATCCACCACCCTCGAGACGATCTTCTTCGAGGTATCCATCCAGCTTGACATCAATGACATCACTACTGCCCATGTCGGTGATGTCACAGCCACCGCCTTGCCCGCATGATTATTCTGCCTATAGTAGCAGCAGTGGTAGTAATAGCTTAATAGTAGCAGTCGTTATAGTTGGCCGAGTGGTTGCAACATCGGGCTGTCATGCCGGAGACGCAGGTTCGACCCCGGTAAAGTGATGAGGTTTTTCTGTCGGGAGCAAAATTATACACCCTAATCTGAACAGAATGGGGCGATAGTACTAGCTATGCGTTCTAAATACCAGACTCGAGACGCCTTATCCACACCGACCAGACAAAAGTGGCAAAACAGACAGTAATTTCGGTTATTGTTTAGTTTTGATGTTGTGGTGGTGGTGGTGATGGTGGAAGTAGTACTGGTACTTGATTGGTGATGCGGTAAATATTACACTGGCTGCATTTACTTCTAATTACAATTTCCGCTACCCTTCAAGGTCAATTAAACTAAGATATCGTCAGATGATGACTTTCACATCCTTCAGAGAGGGAGAGATGAATAGTGGTTTATTAGGGGTAGTGGGTAGAGGGTGATGACAGAAACTGCTAACTGTGAGAGCTTAAAACATGATTTTAAAGTTTTCATTTTTTAATTATATATGTCTCTATAGCTCTATATTCTTTTGTTTTCACATTTCTTGGTAATTTAGAAGTACAGTAGTAAGCTTTACTTTCAGCTGTTTGAAAAAAAAACAGCTTTCGAATGTGATAAACAAATAATCAATTTTTTTTTCCAATTATTCATAATAGTCTTAATAATTAAATTTAAACGACTAGTAATATAAAGACACACTTATATGTTGCGTGTTCTAGAGTTTGCAAACCAGACTATCTCTTATTCTTCGCAGATAATGATTGTGAAATTAACCATATTAGACACGTGCGATTTATATTTTCTTTCTTTTCCTTTTAGCCACACTGAGCTACAGCAACACGTGGCCGGGTACAGCTAGATATATATATATATATATATATGTTTAAATGCACTCTGCAATACTAGGTTCCTCGGCATTTGTCCGCAAAATTGTCTAGTACTGAAAGAACTAAGAGCTAGATTGTTTGACCCTTTAAAGCTCACTTGACTGGGTGCATTATGGGATATTACCATATCTAAATAGCTTCCATTGTTCATCCCCTTCAACGTTATAACAAAGTACTGATGGCAGGCATTGACAACATGATTCTCCACAACCTGTGATCCCCAGTAGCATTCGTTATTCCCTGTGCGGACACTTTTCCATGCTATGACCTGTGGCTGTCAAGAATCTTTTCTTGTTGTCTTATTCTGTATTGTTTTCCACTAATGTTACAAGTAGTCACAATATTTCAAGTTACCTTTTTCTCATGCAAGAGCCGCCGTGGTTAAGAGGCTAGACGCCCGGCTGCGGATCGGAAGGTCGTGGGTTCGGTTCCTGACACTAGCCGGATTTTTTTTCAAAAGTGACCTTGACTCCAAGGACGACCCAGCCTTGAGTGTATACTAGGTACAGTCCTAGGAAGTCACTGGGGCCAGTATGGTGCTGACCACATCGCACACCAAGTGCCGTTTGGCCTATAAAATATAGGTCCAGAACTACATACCCAATACGTCGTAAAGGCATGGAAAGCGTCTTTTACTTTTACTTTCTCTCATAACATGGCAAAATACTGGGAGTGCCACCTGTTAACGTTCTTTCGAATTATTTGGGTTAATCTGTTTTCGTTGCACAAGAAATTAAACACATTATTCTGTAAAACCACATCTTCCAGGCCTCAAGAAATTGTTTGACTTGTCGTCGAGGATTGTCAGCCATCGTTCATTAATTAGTAGTAGCTAACACATGTTTTAATTGTCATATGATTTCCCAATTACAAGATCACTAAGAACTAACATAAATCAATTAATGCACTTCACCTTTTGATTATCATCATCATCCATTTTCTGTCTACTAGCGTCATGAGAGGGCAGTAGATGGTGATGCAGCACCTGATAGGCTTCACTGCGTTTGGCCATTCGTGTGAATGTACGCACAATGTCTTGATTGTCGTCCATTCATCTTCCCTTTAGGAGCCCTGTGACTGTGGTATTAGCATCGTCCATTCAGCTTCCCTTTAGGAGCCCTGTTACTGTGGTATTAGCATCGTCCATTCATCTTCCTTTTAGGAGCCCTGTTACTGTGGTATTAGCATCGTCCATTCATCTTCCCTTTAGGAGCCCTGTTACTGTGGTATTAGCATCGTCCATTCATCTTCCCTTTAGGAGCCCTGTTACTGTGGTATTAGCATCGTCCATTCATCTTCCCTTTAGGAGCCCTGTTACTGTGGTATTAGCATCGTCCATTCATCTTCCTTTTAGGAGCCCTGTTACTGTGGTATTAGCATTTATTGGACGATGCCTTTGATGGTAACTGGTGTTGCTGGATTTTAAAAAGATACATAAGCTATTTGATCTCCTGTTCCGCAGTGTGTGTGTGTGTGTGTGTGTGTGTGTGTTTACAATATGTATTGTTCCAGCTATTTGATTATATGGTTGCTTATTTAGTCTCGTCTGATTTAAGATGGCTGATTTAATATGGCATATCATAATTATGTTGATTTTGATGAGGTTTCAATGGCGTCCACATGTTGCTCTTTTAGCATAGTGTTTTTATGGTTATGCTAAATATGATCTATCGCTTTCTAGATAGTTATGTTTAGATATATTGGTAACAGTGCAAGCTGGCATTGCCATTGTAACTCTCTACGTCCTTTCACTTCAAACATCGTAAGTGTCTGTATAGTCTCCTTCTGCTTTAATCCGCTTATGAGAGTGTTCCGAGTGCTATGATGTCGATTTTTAATTCAACATTCGTCCACTTGTCTGACCTAATGCTAACTGTCTGGTCTATATAAGGGTTTCCTGTTCAGGTAGACCTTTCTTCACAGTACAAATATCATTTTAATATCTGTCTCTCCATTTTATGAACCTGTAACTCTCTGAACGTAGCAACAAAGGGTACTCTTATCGACTTGAGCAACTTCCACATACCGCACATACAGGTTTGTGAATCTTCACAATTTATTTTTCTGCTATTATACTTTAACGAGTGGATTTAACTAATTAACGTAGCTGCTATTTTTACCAAAAATGTACACAATTTAATATTCTTGTCTTGATAACTCTCTGTGATAGAAATATATGGCTTTTTCTTCTGATCATCTCTTTTACTTCTAATATATTTTACACTGCTTACACATCAAATAAATGGGGGAAAAAAAACAACTACACGTAATTTTTTTACAGGTTCACAACCCTCTCTTCTTGAGCCTGCAGCCATCAAACAGGCATCTGGCGAAAGGCATGGTCAGTCTGCTGGAGATCAACTTCTGGTTCCGCCTGACTATGATTACGCAGGAGGAGCTCAGACATGACGGGTTTTACAGGACGTTCAGGTCAGGATAGATTGTTTACTACTAATCAACGTTACGGACTAATTATTCACTAGTAATCAACGTTACAGACTGGTTGTTTACTACTAATCAACGTTACATACTGGTTGTTTACTAGTAATCAACGTTACAGACTGGTTGTTTACTACTAATCAACTTTACAGACTGGTTGTTTACTACTAATCAACTTTACAGACAGGTTATTTTACTACTAATCAACTTTACAGACTGGTTGTTTACTACTAATCAACTTTACAGACTGGTTGATTACTACTAATCAATGTTATAGACTGGTTGTTTACTACTAATCAACATTACAGACTGGTTGTTTACTACTAATCAACATTACAGACTGGTTGATTACTACTAATCAATGTTATAGACTGGTTGTTTACTACTAATCAACATTACAGACTGGTTGTTTACTACTAATCAACTTTACAGACTGGTTGTTTACTACTAATCAACTTTACAGACAGGTTATTTTACTACTAATCAACTTTACAGACTGGTTGTTTACTACTAATCAACTTTACAGACTGGTTGTTTACTACTAATCAATGTTATAGACTGGTTGTTTACTACTAATCAACATTACAGACTGGTTGTTTACTACTAATCAACATTACAGACTGGTTGATTACTACTAATCAATGTTATAGACTGGTTGTTTACTACTAATCAACATTACAGACTGGTTGTTTACTACTAATCAACATTACAGACTGGTTGTTTACTACTAATCAACATTACAGACTGGTTGTTTACTACTAATCAACATTACAGACTGGTTGTTTACTACTAATCAACATTACAGACTGGTTGTTTACTACTAATCAACATTACAGACTGGTTGTTTACTACTAATCAACATTACAGACTGGTTGTTTACTACTAATCAATGTTACAGACTGGTTGTTTACTACTAATCAATGTTACAGACTGGTTGTTTACTACTAATCAATGTTACAGACTGGTTGTTTACTACTAATCAATGTTACAGACTGGTTGTTTACTACTAATCAATGTTATAGACTGGTTGTTTACTACTAATCAACATTACAGACTGGTTGTTTA